>SZWC01007934.1:109349-122232 GCA_023375785.1 Penium margaritaceum
GAAGGGGGCCCGTCGGCCCCGTGGGTCCCCTCGGCCCGTCGGCCCCGTGGGCCCCCTCGACCCCGTCATCCCCGTCGGCCGACCAACGGAGGGGCCGGGTCAGAGGGGCGGACAGGACCCCCCCCCCCTCGCTCCCTCCTCCCCCCCACACCCACTCGCTCACTCGCTCGCTCCGCGAGCGAGCGAGCGAGCGAGCGTGCACGGGAGGGAGGGCCGGACAAGCCGGACACCCACCCCCCTCCCCTCTCCTTATTTTCTCCGTTTGCCCACCTTACGGGCAATCGAGAAAAGGGGGGGCGAGTGACAAAAAACACACAAAGGGGTACGCCTGAAAGCGAGTGAAAAAAAAAGAGAAAAACAAGGGTCTGGAGGCTAAGGGCAAAAGAAAAAAAATGAACACAAGAGGGGGCTTGAGGGCTAAAGAATAACAAAAAAAAAAGGAGAATCGTCCAACTACTACTGCCACAGCATTAGCAACTCTCATACCCGCAATAGCAGCACCAGGCGGTGGAGTGTCGACGACTACATAGTGCGGCGGCTGCGCAAGAGCTTGCAGTTTCACCTTCTCTGCCAAAAGTGGACTGTCGTCGGCGGCAATCTTCGCTTTGAGACGCGTCGTGGACCGACGTCTTCCCGGGGCCCGTGGATTGGTGCTCGTACTTCACCCCATAAGATCGACGGCAGATTCGAGTCTTACCATCTCCGAGGGCTGAGTCGTCTACCGCTTGGAGCAGCAGCCACACCTGCAGCCGCCATCCTTTCTCGTCTTGGAGCAGTCTTCGCTCCATTAGTGGCAGTAGCATTAGTGGCCGCAGTTAGTCAAACTCTACTCTCCGGGCGTGCTGTGGTAGTGCAGCTCTTCCCGTCTGGTCACGTTTGCTGACCCGGACGCCGTGACCTCTAGGAGTGACAGTTCCTACTGGCCTCATTCTCTCCCTTGGCTTGGTGTTTACCACCGGGAGTAGGTGCCCTCACTACCTATCCATCGTCCAGCACACGAGATGAGTGCGCAGACATTTGAGCAGGCGCCCTTCGCGTTCGCGTGGTACTACTGTGGTGATGGACGTCATGGTTGGCATCGCTGTTGGACGCGCCCTCCCGGCTGGCATCCACCTTGGCTACAGCCTAGTCCGAGCCTGCGTCCTCCACAGCATACGGATCTGCCGGCGTTGGTAGATCCCCGAGCTGGACCTCTGGCAAGCATATTCCCTTAAATCCACGGCCTCCGGCAGACGGTGCAGCGGCTTTGTGACCTCGTCGTCACTGAGCGTACTTCTGCTACTCGTTTGTCGACGGCCTCTTTGATCACGTCTCCTTGATCTTCTTCTCCTTCCTCATCCAATGGTGGACCTTCAGCTCCACCTGCCGGCGAGTCCCAGGCTGTCACCATCCTTTCAATCCTCCAGTCTGCTGTGACCACGACGCCATCTTGCGATGACATGTCTTCATGCAGTCATTCAAGTCGAGTGACTCCGCGACGTCGGCATCAGCGCTCCGCACGGTTTGCTCGCGCCGGTTTTGATACATCCTCCACCTCCTCGGCATCCGTTGTTGTACCTATCGAGGGGGAGTGTGGTCACCGCGCATTGCCTGATGTGACCGTAGCCACAGGAACTGCAATCGCGCCGGGCCGTGCTGCCCGAGCGTCAGCTCAGGCAGACTCAAATGATATGGTGACTGCACATGGCGTGGAGTCCGACCCCGACATGGCATTCATGGTGGAGAGTTTACTTTCATCGTCTAGGTTGGATCTAGATCTTCCACAGCAGCAGGTGACATCAGGAGGAGCGCACGCACGGCATCCTTGGACGCTGCCACTAGTGGCTCTAACCGGTGGAGGCCCAGGGGTGGCACAGGAGTCTCATACGGATTGAGATACATCTACCATGCTTTTGGGGGAGAGTGCGCAGCAGACTCAGTCCGGCAGATGTTGGGGTGCTTGGGACGTGCATGTCATTGAGGATGTCATCTACGCTGGGGCAGCAGTCGGACATTCTGCAGCAGCAGGTTGCATCAGGAAGAGTACAGGTCCCGCGTGCCTTGGCGGTGCCACTTGCGACTCCGACCGGTAGCGGCCTGGCGGTGGCACAGGAGTCTTGCGCGAATCGGGATACCCCACACGGATATCTGGGGGCATTGGCGCACAAAATTCACACCAGTACGACAGCAATCGCAATGCATGAGCAGAGTCGGCCGGTTGGTCTTTTGGAGTTTGAGGCATTCTAAAGAGCAGCAGATCTGAGAGGTGTCATTGAGACACGTGCTGCAGCAGACTGAGCAGGTTTCATCGTGTCA
Source organism: Penium margaritaceum (assembly GCA_023375785.1). NCBI lineage: Eukaryota > Viridiplantae > Streptophyta > Zygnematophyceae > Desmidiales > Peniaceae > Penium > Penium margaritaceum. The sequence goes on from SZWC01007934.1 coordinate 111,645, forward strand.
TCTGCGCTGCCTGAGCACCAGCTTCAGCGTCAGGAGTCACCCATGTTCCCTGAGTCTACGTCCCTTGCACAGGAATGGGCACCAACACACATGACGGAGTCAGATGGTGGTCTTCACTCCATTATTGAGCAGGTGGTAGCGACCAGCCTTCCCGGCGAGACAGTGCGTGAGCGCCAGCTGCGCTTATTGGTCGCCTTGACAGACATTGTCGAGCCGGAGCCCTGTACACCTGTGTCCATTACGATGGCAGTCGAGCATACTGGAGCAGATCCATACATGCTCATGGAGTCACCTCTTCAGCAAGAGCTGATTTCTGCCCCCTCGGTTTCACCTGTTGGTGACCCTACCGATCACATCGATGCCGAGAGTGGCAGTACCTACACGGACGACGTTTCAACATGCTCTACACACTCTGACAACTCCTCCTTTTCCTTCTCTCTTGGCATGCGACCGCTCACTCCTCGCATGACAGACACGAGCTGTGATGTGGATACGACACCTTCATTTGTATCCGATGTTCCAGTTTCTCAGCACATTACGAGCTTGGTTGACCTCCAAGAGGATGCAGCAGCACCAGTTCCATTGTCTTCAGCAGCACAGATGCAGATGGCGCTGTACTCATGAGTTGTGCAGTCCGCATGTGCAGCATCCAGTGAGGCAGAGTTTATTCTACACCAGGTCGACATGGGCCACCTGGACATGTCCGAGGCAGATTATGCTGATCTGCAGGAGCGTGTAGTCATGCTACAGCGGGGGATGATGGCAGCACGTGAGCGATTCTCACAGGTGAGCAGCATCACTGCTATCGGCAGGAGCCTTCTGCCAGCAGCATCTGGCACACCTATACCCGGGGAGGATCTTGTACGAGCTCCGAGTATGACGTCCGTTGGAGACACTGTCATAGGAGAGGTGAGCGAGCCTTCGGCTTCCGCCATCCTGGCTCCCATCGACCCCATCATCGCTCCTTCTTCTTCTGCTGCCGTCACGCACCTTCATCCATCCGACTCACCTGCCCCATCATCATCTTCATCCACGAGTGGTGATCCGGTTTGTCGCTCCAGCTCTCCTCTTCTGGCAGTACACCCTTGTGTCTCAGGGTGTGCTATCCCGTATCGGAGGCCAGCTCCGCCACTTCATCCACGCATGCATGCTGCTCGCCCATTCCCTTTCCTCCGGCGTACATAGATGCATCGCGGCAGATTGGAGAGAGGAGAAACTGTGATTTGGGACCCTTGGCAGTCACGCAATGACTGGTTTACCCCAAGTGATGCAGATTCACGTGAGGAGTCGTAGCCAGAGACACCACTTCATCTTTGAGGGAGGGAGTCGACTCGCAGATGACAGAGGGAGCTATCTCTGCATGATGGATACACCACATGACTCATCGCCCAGGATCTGTTCAGCTACGACACCAGCATCTCCATCGAGGACATCGCTGCCTGGTGGATCTGCCTAGGGGGAGTGTTATGTGGACCTCGACCTGACGCGACGTCATGGGAGATGCATGGCGAGGTCCATGCTCTGTTGTGAGCATCTACAGCATCCCGCATGTGGCTCATGCTACGTGCCTGCACAGCTGCATGTAGATGGTAGCACCCTGTTGGTCGAGACCCGGACACTTGGTGCATTNACACCACATGACTCATCGCCCAGGATCTGTTCAGCTACGACACCAGCATCTCCATCGAGGACATCGCTGCCTGGTGGATCTGCCTAGGGGGAGTGTTATGTGGACCTCGACCTGACGCGACGTCATGGGAGATGCATGGCGAGGTCCATGCTCTGTTGTGAGCATCTACAGCATCCCGCATGTGGCTCATGCTACGTGCCTGCACAGCTGCATGTAGATGGTAGCACCCTGTTGGTCGAGACCCGGACACTTGGTGCATTATACCAGTGTCACGAGGAGACCATGTGATCGTGTGTCTTGGTGTGTGGTTATAGCGTGTGTGGCATGTGCATGCGAGGTGTTGGTTGAGACCCGGACACGTGGTGTGTTGCACCCGCCTTACGAGGAGATCCTCCCTTGATCCTATGTTTGGATGATGATACTATTGTGTTGGATTGCTCGTAGCGGTTGAGACCCGGGCCCTGGTACCACCAGTGTCACGAGGAGACCATCTTGTCCTCTGACATGTGTATGACATGTGTATGTGCATTACACTGGTTTGTGTGCGTGTGCATCACTCCTCTCATGGTCGAGACCCAGACACTTGGTGGGTTGTGCCTGTGTCCAGGGAGACCTTAGATGGATAACAGATGAGTGTGTGTCTGTCTGTCTGTGTGAGTTGACTCATGCATGTTATGGCTTGCCATACATTGTTGTTCCATGCCTTCGTTCATTCGTTCTGGCGTGGACAGCTATGTCAGCGAGGGGGAGTGTTGGTTTGTGTGGCTTCCACCCGTCACGACCGACACTGCTAGTTTACCAATATACCCACATCCAGGGTATATGGTGGAGGAGAGCGTGAGGACACGACAGGCCTTCGGGGTGTCTCGATACTTCTCCAGCACGTACGACAGCGCCGGCGAGACGCGGTCGATGCATTCCGATAGCCCTATGGGCTTGTCGGGAGCTAGGAGAGTTTTCTCGGTGGCTTGAGACCCGCGCACCCGGTGGACTATACCACTGCGACGAGGAGACCGGATGGCTGTTGTGGGGCTTCCGATGTTCGGAAAGCCGTTTGTGATGTCTGGACGTTGATTCCGAGATTTGTTTGGCACTACTCATATTTTCTCGGTGGTCGAGATCCGGGCATTCGGAGAGCTGTTCCGGTGCCTCGAGGAGACCACCTTTGATGTTGTCATCGTGTATGCAATGTGTTGTCCCTCTTGACTCATTTGGGTTCAGCAGGGGTGACGGGGCCCGGTGCGGCTACCTGCCGGCGCCCCTATATAAGCCCGCTAGGGGCTCATTTGTAAACTCTCCTTGTTCTTTATATTCAGCGTTCTAGACTTAGCCGAATTCTTGCCGTCTTGCATCGCACTCACACACAGAGCTCATGTTCGATTTTTCATGGGCCTGCATGCCCTAGTTTATTTCCAATTTCCAACCGTCGTCGGTCAGCTCCAGGCTGGTAGTCCGCCACCAGATGACGCACCGGTCCCACCAGGGTCTGCATTAGGGATCTGCACGAGTATGGACACGGCCGAGTGGTCGCAGTAATTTGTACAGGTCGACAGGAACGTCACAAATCACAACAAGCCTCACTGTGGATAAGCCTAGAACGGTCGAGCCTGAGCCTTAGCTCCTCGCAAGTGACACCGGTGGATAGTTGTGGAGTCTCGGGCACTCTCAAGGCAACATCAGCTCCCCTACTGGTCTGAGCTGGCTGATTCGTCAGGGATCTGCACGAGCATGGACATGAGCCAAGGGTTCAACGTAAGGTGTGGACAATATTAGAACATTCCTGTGAACACGGTGGAGTGCGTGCAGATGAGTGGTCGCTTGTGTAGTTGCTAGGAAGTTACTAGCTGATCCAGGTGTGTGGGGGTATGATACGCAACAAGCACCAAGGTGAGAGAGACGCCATGGATGCGGCAACTTGTTTGCATAGCTCAAGCTCACATAGAGACAGGGGAGACAAAGGGGGGGCGAGAGAGCCTAGAACCGGTGAGCGCTCGCTCACCACGAGCGACGAGCTCGGGTGAGTGAGCGCCGCCACCCGGGGGTCGAGCCCGACCACTTGGAATCAACCGAGGGCGGCTACTCACCGATGCACGGCCGAGACCGGCACGGTGGCCCCCTAGGGATCAGCACCCAGGTAAGTACAGCTCCCCCACAATATGCAAAACAAGATAACATGATGCAGGGCACGGCAGTGAGAATGTACGGGCCCTAGCATCTACCGCATCAGAAAGTTATGAAGAATCATGCAAGAGTTATGTGAGTGCCAGAGAGCACTCCTGGGTCTGGCCGTAGCTTGGGGGCGTCCATAGCTTCAGCCAGCACGGATGGACCGGCCATCTCCCCAGGTGATCCCATTGTCACTTTAATCTGTACATGCGTATGTGCACAGTGTGGGAGGCAAGAGGGCACAGAGTTGTGAGTGGCCAATGAACTTCAACACTCCCCCATGCCCCGCAGACAAGCAATCCAGAGCACACAAGAGGGAATCACAAGAAGTGATCACAAGAGATGAGAGTGGGGTGGGGAGACATACCAACGATCAGCCTGGATCACGCGGACTGGTGAGACCCACAGAATGAACAGCACTTTTGAAGACATTATGACTTAGGGCTTTTGTTAGAAAGTCAGCTCTCTGAGACCGTGTATCCACCCAAGCGACTCGGACAATGCCAGCAGCAATGCATTCGCGAACAAAGTGATGCTCCACATTGATGTGTTTAGTGCGTGAATGATGCATGCCATTGTTCTCAGCAATGGCTTTTGTGCTTTGGTTATCACAGCGCAGAGTGATGCAGCGGATGGGGACACGTAACTGCTGCAGCAGACGACACAGCCCGACAGCTTCACACGTGCCTGCACCCAGAGAAACATACTCAGCTTCAGCAGTGCTATGTGCCACACACCCTTGCTTGCCACTTTTCCAGGAGACTGTAGTGCCACCAATCAGGAAGATGTACCATGTACGGCTGCAAGCATCGGAATCATGTGCCCAATCACTGTCGGTGAAGCCATCTGCCACAACACATGGCTGTGCACAAAAGTGCAGTCCAACACGAGGAGTAGAGAGGGCATACCGCACCACTCGCAATGCCGCCTCTAGGTGGCGCTTGCGAGGGCACTGGGAGAATTAAGACAAGAAGTTCACAGCAAAGGCTACATCCGCACGCGTGGTCGTGGCGAGGCACATCAGAGAGCCAATGACACGGAGGTAGTCGGTCACATCAACCGTCTCCCCCAACTGTGAGAGATCAGAGGACTTCAGAAGAGACTGTCCTGCAGGCGTCATGGGAGTGGATGCTGTGGGAATGGACATGAGGAGTGGAGCGAAGCGCTCCCCCAGGCTGCGCACATACGCAGCCTGATGCACGTGCAAGACACGACGAGCACGATCTCGCTCCAACTCCATGCCTAGAAAGACACGAGCCGGTCCCAAATCCTTCATTTTGTATGCCGCTTGGAGCAGCGACTTGGCGGCGGTCACAGCTGCAGGATCGGGTGAGGCAATGAGAAGGTCATCCACGTACACAAGAATGGCGACAAGTGGTTTGGTGGGCGGCCCCAGAAAGAGCGCTAGATCCACGGCGCTTCTCTTGTAGCCACCCTTTTCAAGAGTGGTTGTGATCTCTTGGTTCCAACACCGTGGGGACTGTTTGAGACCATAGAGTGCCTTGCGCAGGCGCCACACCCGGTTGGTGCCGTCAGAGAAGCTGGGTGGTTGGACCATGTAAATCTCTTCGTCCAACTTGCCATGGAGAAAGGCATTGTTGACATCCATGTGTTCCAGCTCCCAGTCATGCTGAGCAACAAGACTGAGAAGAGCCTTGGCTGTGGTGTAGCGACCGACTGGGGCAAAGGTCTCGTCAAAGTCGACACTAGGGATCTGTGAGAACCCTTTAGCGGTGAGGCGAGCTTTGTACCGTTCAACTGTGTTGTCGGGGTTCAGCTTGCGACGATACACCCACTTGGCGGCAACCGCCTTGCGACCCGGTGGGAGGTCAACGAGTTCATACACACCGTGGTCAGAAAGTGCATCCAGTTCGGCCTTCATGGCCTGCTCTCACAGTGGTGAGTCAGAGGTCGTGCGGGCTGCTTGCACAGTCTGTGGCTCAGGAGGAAGAGGGGAAAGGCCAGCGGTAGCAAAGCACGAAGCAACGTACCCGGCCACAGAAGAGGACACAGCAGAGTGGAACTCCTGTTCGATGAGAGAGTAACCAAGAGCAGTGCCGGTGTGTACAACAGACACCGCGGCAGACAGGCCAGAAGTGGTGAGACCAAGAGCACGAAGACCAGGGTCACCGGAGACGACAGGGTGCGACTGAGAGGGAAGAGCGCGTAGGCGTCCACCACGCGTGTAGGGGGAGACTGGGGGAATGGACGCAGCACGCGCAGAGGAAAATGGGGCAGCAGAACACTGCACGGCAGGAGGAGAGGAGACAGGAGGGGGCTCAGAGGAGATAGGGAGAGTGGGCGAGACTGCACCATGGTTGGGGGAAGAGGATGAGCCAGCAGGAGAGGGGGTAGGGGAGCCAGAGGAACCAGAAGACTGATCGGGAGAGTCCAATGGTGCCGTGGAGGGTGAGAGAACCGGAGAGGGGAACGTGGACAGAGGGGAGCTCTGCTCGGCAGAGGAGGCGACAGAGGGAACGGCGGGACGCATCGAGGGGAGAACAGCAGGCCTAGAGGGCAGAGAGCCACCCCCACCCCAAGGAGGCGGAGAGAGAGACCCACCAAAGTGGGGCAAGTTGCGCTTAAACAGATGCTCGAAGAAGAGGGCATCACGCGACTCTACGACACGACAGCGCGAAGGGTCCCAGAACCGCCACGCCTTGGAGAAAGGAGAGACACCAAGGAAGATGCACAGACGACCACGAGGTGACAGCTTACCGTCGCGTTGGTCAGAGGGAACCCAGACAGAGGCGAGACAGCCCCAAACGCGAGCAAGACGGAGGTCCGCACGCTGGCCAGTCCAGCGCACAAAGGGGGTGATAGTGTGGGGAAGAGGACCATGGGGAACACGGTTCCAGACCCAGGTCATGTAGGACATGGCCTCACAGGAAAAGAGAGGAGACTGACCGGAGGCAGAGAGCAGGGAACGTACCCCATCAGCAAGAGTGCGGTTCCAGCGCTCAGACACGCCATTTTGTTGGGGGGTGTAGGGAGCAGAGGATTCAATCCGCACACCACGAGACTCAAGAAAGCGAGACGTAGGGCCAAAGAACTCACCACCACGGTCGCTGCGGAAGACGCGTAGGGGGCAAAGGCAGGCGCGCTCGGCCTGGGGTAGCCAAGACTCTAAGACCTCGGTGACATCACTTTTGTGTCGCAGGGCAAAGACCCAGCGGTAACGTGAGTAATCATCAGTGAGGCATAGCACATACCGGCCAAGGCCACCAAGAAAGTCCTGGGGCAATGGGCCCATGACGTCGACATGCACGAGGTCAAGAGGGTGAGAGGTGGTGGCGTCAGAGGTGGAGAAGGGTGAGCGGTGCATTTTCCCACTGGCACAGTCCAGACAGGTGGATGAACAAGCAGGAGAGAATGTGGCAGGGTCAAGGCCGTGAGCAGGTTGAAGACGAAGAAGTCGCTGGATCGCGGCCGTGTGGATATGACAGAGGCGGCGATGCAGAAGATCGGCATGGTCAGGCGACAGCGAGGGCACGACATGAACAAGGGCATAGGCAGCGGAAGACAAGGGCAGAGTGAGCGGCACACGAAACAGGCGATCACAGCGTACGCCACGAAGAACAACGTGGCCGGAGGAACGGAGAGAAATGGATGCAAGGCCGCGGCTGGACGAAAAGTCCATGCCGTGATCATCAAGGGTGGTCACAGAAAGAAGGCTAACCTCGAGGTCGAGGACATACAGAACGTCAGGCAGATAGACAGTACCGCCAGGGCCAACAAAGCGGACGACACCAACACCTTGGACGGGGAGCAGCTGACCAGAGCCGGTGCGAACAGATCGGACAGACTGAACAGGCCCAATGGACACAAAGGAAGAACGACAAGACGTCATGTGATGGGTGGACCCAGAATCAATGATCCAGAGGCGAAGAGAGGCACGAGTGGATGGAAGAACCAAACAGACAGCCACGGTACCACGTGCAGAGGATGAGGTGACATGACCAAGACGGGAGGGAAACGTGTAAGACTGCCAATGCTCAATCCAGGAACGATCATCAGGCAGGTCCCCTTGCACACCACCCGAGCCGGAACCACAAAGAGTGACATCCGACTCATAGACAGATACACGTGACTGGCCACTCACACTCTCACCTCCCTGAGAGCGAAGGTGCAGAAGCTCGGCAAGGTGACGCTCGAGAGTGCGCTCCTCGTCTCGACAATCAGAGGAACGATCAGAAGAACGGTCAGACGCGCGGTCGGAGTAGTGACCATCGTCACGGCTCCAGTGAGGAACGGAGTAGTGTGAGGATGGGGGACCGTAGTATGGAGGACCAGACGGCGGTGGCACCCAGCCCCAAGGACTGGGCAGTGGTGGCATCTGCTGAAGAGGTGCAAGAGTAGTGGTCGGGGCTGATGAGGAGGATGTGGACGATGAGACTGCCATGGCAGCAGCAGCTGTAGAAGCGGCTACACCAGTGCGCGCCCAATGAGCACGCATGGAGGAAGCAAGGCGTGCGTCGTCACGAGGGGCAGGACACTTGGGCGCTGAGTGTCCGGTGGCGCCGCAGTTCCAACAAGTGACAATAGTTGCAGGAGTGGCTGAGCCTTTGCTGCCACGACCACCCCCACGGCCTTTTCCCCCGCGACCTCCACCCCGACCAGAGCCACTGCCCCCTCCGCGGCCAGCGGCCCGTGTGGGGTGGGCAGAGGCCTGAGAAGATGAACCAGCAGAAGGAGCTGTAGTGGGAGAAGATGGTGAGGAGGTAGTGACTGCTGCAATGGCGGCGTGATGCATGCGCTTGTTTTGGAGGGCATTCCACCAGTCAGTGAGACGGGCAGCAGTGAAGTCAAAGAGGGGACCAATCCCCGGCTGGGAATCGGCTGGGACAAGGGAAGAGGCAAGGCGCTCGAAGTCTGTCTGGGAGACATGGAGATACAAGTCAGACAGCTCAGGGATAAGACCAGCCACAATGGAGAGACATGTAGAGAGAGGACCTGGTGCAGCCTTGCCAAGGTCATGCAAGAGACGCAGACTGCGGGCCCAGTACTCGTCTGCTGTCTCATCCGCCCTCATTTGCAGCGTGTTGAACTGCACAGTGAGAGCGCTCTGGGCAGCATGCCCAATTACAGTTTTGCGGCGGCGAATGAGCGCATAGGCACCCACTGGGTCTGCACTGGTGCCTCGGATGGGGTCGGCATTGTACGTACCGATGTCGTCGAGAAGATTCTCGGGACCGGCATTGATAAGTGCCCGCACAGCGCGGGCGGCCTCGGCAGGCTGTGGCACGAAGGAGACCTTGGCGGGCGAGTAGTACTCCCACAACAGCTCACCCTGAGCCCACGCACTGAAGCACGTTTCCCAGGATGTGAAGGTGAGTTTGGAAGTGAACTGAGGGGGCGGCGTTTCAAAGTCTTTCTGCCGCGCAGGTGGAAGAGTCCGAGCGGTGACTGAGAGGGAAGAGGAAGAGGTGTTAGCGCCGCTGCCAGTAGATGGTGCTGAGGAGCTTGTGGATCCTGACTGATCAGGAGGGATGGCTGCAGCAAAGGCTGGGACAGCACGGAGACGCTCTAGAACCAATGAAGCTACTGTGGACGCTAACTCATGATGTGCATCACGCTCTCGCTCTAGCTCATCCTGCGCTTTGCGACGTTTCGCCTATGCTTCGCTAAGGGCGGCTTGGAGGGCCTCTAACTTTTCTTCTGGCCCAGGCATGGTAAAGACAAGCACGAGACGAGGGAAGGAATGTCAACACAGGTGAGGAGAGAAGAAAAGAAAATGATGGGCTCACCTAGCTAGTGACGGGGCAGCAGAGCGAAGAGAGGAGACACCACTGCTGCTGCTGAGGAAAAGAGGATTGCCACCCAGCCTGCGACTGCCACGGTCAGGCAGAGAAGACCAGTGACAGACGCCCCAGCCACTGCTGCAGATGCAGACGCAATCAGTACCCTCGTGGTAACGTGTGGAGTGAGCTCCCGGTGAGCACCAGTGGGAGTCAGGACCGCTGTTGCTGTAGAGGCTCGGATGGAGCTGACAGCTGCTGAGGTGGCGTCGGCGGCTGAAGAGGCAGCGGTGGCAATGGCGGCTGCAGCTGATGTAACCTGGGTGGCGATGTTTGCTGCTGCAGCGGCAAGAAGGGTCAGAGAGACTGCCGCGTGTGCGTAGGCGTCTGTTGCACGACCTACAGCCGTCTGTGTAGGGGCCCTGCACGCGCGGGCCGTGGCAGCAAAGGTAGCTGTAGCACCTGTTGCTGCGTCGAGGATGGCCCCTGCCAGACCAATGGAATCGTTGTGAACAGGAAGAGCAGGGATGACACCTGGGACCTCAGGTGGAGGCGATGGTCGAGCAGCAGTTGGTGCAGCGGTGGATGGGCCGGCGATAGTATGGGATGTGGAAGAGGCGGTGGTTGACTGAGTACCCTCAGGTGGTTGCATTGTGGTGTGACGAAGTGGAGACGGCGGTAGGTCGTCCGAAGTGTAGACTTGCCTGTCAATCTCCTCCTCGCGTGCAGTAGCCTCTCGTTCCACGTCCTCTCGCCAGTAGGCGGGGTCCAGCATGCGATACCAAAGCGGAGTGTCGTAGTCTGGTGGTGAGGGAGGGTCGTAGTCTTTTGTGTCCTCCCACCCACCGTCAGTGTGACAGGCAGCAGTCCGAGGGGAGTCAAGATCCTCGTCAGGGGATCCGTCAAACTGTGGTGACTCCAGGACTACGACTGTGGAGGCAAGAGGGATGTCTGGGGATCGCGAAGGTGTCCAGCGGAGTGCACGGAGAAATCCGGGGTGTGAGGAAATGCCCGGAGTGCACGGAGAGGGACGGGAGCACGGGAATGCCCGGGG
>SZWC01007935.1:2500-14687 GCA_023375785.1 Penium margaritaceum
TTGTTTTTTTCGCTGTCTATCGAGCGCGACCGTTCTTGTCGCTCGTCCATGAGCTGTCCTTCAGAATGGAATTAGGATCACGGCCGATATCATACTCAAGCACTTCCAGCGCTTACGGTTCAAGGACTCGTCATGGTTATCGAAATGTATAAGAACGGTCCCTTTCCTTTGTTCGCTCTTTCTACCAAATCGTGCCTCTCGCCGAACCCGGAAGCAATCATCAACTTGTTTAGCACGCCGAGTTCCACGACGGCAAGACCCCCTTTCCGATGTTGTAGAAAGCATTTACTATAAAGTGTAGTTCGGATGTGAAACTTCATAATCTTGTGTGGTTTGACCTGAGGAATGAGCATGAAAAATTCTCTTCTTGACGCTTGTACGGGACCAATGCCACACGCATTCCTTGCTGCGGCAGGAAGGCCTTGACCGTCACAATAACCAGCTCTCTCAAAGCACGAGCGTTTCCGGAGGGCGTCCGCGTTGACCGCCGACCAAAGGCGGGCTCCGGCGCTGATGGATTTCGTAATGCGGGTCCTCGGGTCGGATCAGAGGGTAAACCCGGGCCCTCTGGTCAATTTGATCCTGTAAGAAATACCTGCATTTTTAAGTGGATCTGGTTTTTAGGACAAGCTTTATGGGTAAAACTATGGGACCATGAAGATAGGGCAACTATATGCGAACTGTTTGGTTTGCGACTCGCATAGAAGCGAAGTGACGGGTCCAGATCGCGACGATGGTAGGTGCTTGTTTCGGTTGTCAGTAAATTATAAATGTCGACTTCGGACTTTCATGTCTAGTTTATGCCTATTTTCAAGTCGCAGATATGCGAGGACCTGCTATCGTTGGAAACCAGTCTTGCATGTACACTTCAAGTGACCGAGTAAACAACCATGCTAGTCAATGGCAACCTTTTTGTTTGCTCGACAGGCTCGACGACATTTCTTGAACACACACCCTCTTTTCTCTTGTCTAAATGAACGGTACCCAGAAATGACGCACTTGCGAGAGTGGCGAAAGCGACCCACACTAGCACTCGCCACTCTCACTCAATCCTCGCTTCTTATTGGCTAATATTTTCTCTGGTTCATGTCTGATTCGTCAACTCATGTTGGCATCGATTTTTCCGGTGCCGAACAAATTGATGCCGGCATCCGCCGGTTTTGTTGCACGTTTCTCCATGTTTCATTTCCTCGACCGTACGTTCACCCCCCATCACGTGGACATCCTATAGGAGGACGCTTCCGGAAAAGACCTCTCCAATGAACAAGGAGGCGGTAAAGTAGTAGCCAGGAACTAATCCCAACAGGACGAAGTCCGCGTCAAGAGGGGGGTCAAACTCGAGATCCGGCACAAATTCATCCCATGAAGATAATACCGGGCGATTCCAGATGGCACCTGATCAGACCATAGCTCAAAGCGCACAAGAGAACGTGTCATGCATTTCTCACTCCTCTTTGACCCCTAATTGCGAATGAAGAAAACTCTACCTGGTAAAAAGGACTGTTTTCAGCCCGAACCATCTATAGAAACGAACAAGAAAGGACAATCACCCTTTGAACACGACATGTCATGGAATTATGTGGAGTGACTCAGCGAACCCACCCATTGCATCGTAGGAGCATGATTCTCGCACGCATGGAAGTGGACAGCCAGGAGCACAATGTAAGGAGTGCGCTCATGCGCATATCACTCAGCCGCTCCTCAAGTACCAAGATCCTGTCAGTGCCTACATCCGCTAGCCCATTTGTGCTATCATCTGTGACCACTACATCACGTCCACGTGTACGGGTCCCTTGCTTAGGCATGCGCTCCAACAATGTTGAAGGTCAGGAGGAAGACTAAGTGACCACCATCAAAGTTCTAAATCCTCCCATTTGCTAGAATGGCTCGTGAATGCCAATGTATGAAAGCATCAGTTGTTGGATCTGCTCCAGCATGGAGCTTTTCTATTGGTGGTACTACAGAATATCCACCTGCCGCGTCTAAAGCTCAACAATTGTACATGCATGCATACAATTCTTTGACAAGGAGTCAATTGTGTAAGTCAACTCCTTCAATTTGTCAAAAGTGGGCGCCACGAGTGGCCCTCCACAAATTCTCTCCCTTCTGCACTTGTTACAGTGGTTGTTCTTGTTGTTTCCATTGTAACTATTTCGGTTGCTATTAGTGTGCATGAAATGAAGCGAGGAGGGGTGTAGCTCCTTAGAATGGAGGGGACCGACGAGTTTTGTGATAGTGAAGATATGACAAAGTTTCTCAATGAGATGGAATGCTGGACTAAGAATGTTTTAGCCAAAAATCTAGCTACGTGGATGATGACATCATGACCCATGATAATCTTGTCACCATGGAGATCATCCAAATCTAACATAATCCGGAGAGATGATGTGCGACAAGATGCTAAGTCAATGCTGTTGGTTGACCGCTAAGAAAACATTGTATCGAGATTTGTCATTTTGGTTATGTTACAAGATATGAAACAAATTGGGGATGGTGTCAATGGAGCAAGAAGAAACAAGGCTTCTAATAGAGCCATACATGCCAGAATGGTGTTAAAGGAGGGCAATTTCACTCTCACACATCTAGGGTAGTGGTAGGTGCGTGGTGAATGAAGCTTCCTGGAAGTTCCATAGACAGCTCAACAAAACTACGTGCATGAACCGCTTCTTGAAAGGGTTGGGCAACCCACTTCACTTGCCTTTGTTCTTATGGGTGTTGCCATGGTTATTGTTCTTAGTTAACGTTGCACGTCAGACACGTAGCATCGTGGTGGGTCCACTTTGGACCTTAGTTGTAGTCATTCACGCATTTGCTCCACCTACTCACATTATCATTGACGCCCCTACCTACGCTGCCACCATCCACTTCGGGTGGCGGTGGTTTGGCGATGCCCGTAGCATCCTGATAACGCCTATGTTATGACTACCTACTATAGCAGATCATTGTGGCATGGCAATCCCTCCTAAACCTATAGCTACATTTTGGGATCTCTCTACTGTCATCGTGGCTACTCTCTATTGCATTGCATTGTGACGGATTCCTCACTGCTTTGATGTCATGGAAAGTTACCGTGAAGCTTATCAGCGTTTTTGTCACTAAAGTAGCGACGTTTTCTAGTGAGCTAATGCACTACCAGATAAGGTGAGTGCAAGAACGGGGTTTGGCTAGGACAGGCGTGTAACCTTTATAAGGCTTCGTAGTGTAGAGAGAACAGGCAACAGGTAAGTACAAATGATAAAATTCTGTTGCGGCACATGGTAGGTGACGCACACGTCAATATTTGTTTGCCCTAAACCAAACCCAAATCCATTCTCTTGAAGTAACATAAGGCATCCAACCACGAACACGAAATGAAAAAACATACTAAACAGGCCCAATCTCTGCATCAAGAAAATCTTACAGGCTAGAGGAAAAGGGTAGAGTGCCTTAGCAAGTCTGTCCGACATTGCGGCACCTATTGTGCATCTGCTGATGGGTGGTTCACCTATTGACGGTGCTCGGGCACAAGCTGGGTCCGCATCGGGGATGTACGCGAGCATGGATGTGGTTGATTTGTCACACCCAACTGAATTTACAGCCGGGAACAAGTCACATCACAGCATGAGTGACAAAAGAACAAATAAAACACTTCATGTGATATGTGCCAGGGGCCCTTCAGAGAACTATTGAAAACTATTGAACCAAAGATGTGCCTGAAGGCTTGTGTTGTTATGCTGTAAAAGGAATAGCAAGTTACGTGCTATTCTCGGCCATTGTTGTATGCACAACTTCTGATTTTGGTTCCTACTTGTTGTCCTTAGGTTCATAATGGGCCCACTACATGAGATTCCCCACAACCACTTTGAGGTTACTCTCGGGGTTGCAATTTGTAGGAACAGGACTGACAAATGAGCGTGGGGAGATCCCCACAACATGGACGCCATGGATGAAGCTCGTGCCACTTCGAATGTTATAGTTACAACCAAGACAAAGTAAGCTTAGAGAAGCGAGCATCTAAGGACCACTGACCGTGCACCTTGCTCGTGCATCGTGCATGCAAAGGTCACGCCGCCACCCGGGGGTCAAGCCCGACCACTCATTATAGAAGCCGACTGCCATTCACCAATGCACACACCATGTGTGGCATGGTGGCCCCTTAAGGATTAGCACTTGGGAAGATAAGGCACCTCCCCCAAAGCCACAGGCAAGTATCGAGTCAGAGCAGGGCATCCTAAAGTGTTCTGGGTCAAGTCTCCGCCCCAAAATCAAACAATCAAGTGAACCTTCAAGAAGGCATCATGTCATTCCAAGTCACTCCTTATACAGTGAAAATTATGTATGGAAACATTTGCTTCAAAGTGTCAATCTCTAATCTTGAGAGTTGAAGCTCTATGCACGTCCATGTCACTCTGTTCCCTACACGTGCATGTGTATGTGTGTAGTGTGTGTGTGTGTGTGTGTGTGTGTGTGTGTGTGTGTGTGTGCGCACGCATGTGTGTGTATGTGTGTGTGTGTGTGTGTGTGTGTGTATGTGTATGTGTGTATGAGTGTGTGTGTGTGTGTGTGTGTGTGTATGTGTATGTGTGTATGAGTGTGTGTGTGTGTGTGTGTGTGTGTATGTGTATGTGTGTATGAGTGTGTGTGTGTGTGTGTGTGTGTGTATGTGTATGTGTGTATGAGTGTGTGTGTGTGTGTGTGTGTGTGTATGTGTATGTGTGTATGAGTGTGTGTGTGTGTGTGTGTGTGTGTATGTGTATGTGTGTATGAGTGTGTGTGTGTGTGTGTGTGTGTGTATGTGTATGTGTGTATGAGTGTGTGTGTGTGTGTGTGTGTGTGTATGTGTATGTGTGTATGAGTGTGTGTGTGTGTGTGTGTGTGTGTATGTGTATGTGTGTATGAGTGTGTGTGTGTGTGTGTGTGTGTGTATGTGTATGTGTGTATGAGTGTGTGTGTGTGTGTGTGTGTGTGTATGTGTATGTGTGTATGAGTGTGTGTGTGTGTGTGTGTGTGTGTATGTGTATGTGTGTATGAGTGTGTGTGTGTGTGTGTGTGTGTGTATGTGTATGTGTGTATGTGTGTGTGTGTGTGTGTGTGTGTGTGTGTGTGTGTGTGCGCGCGCGCGCGTGTGTGCGTGGGTGTGCACGCATCTGAGACAAGACAATAGGGGATTCTAGATGTGAGGGGCCATGTATTGAATACAAAAACTAACAAATGTGTTCATGTAGATTGTCTTCATGTCACGAGTGGATGCGATTCGCTTCACGTAGACCTTCCACAACAATGATTGTTACAAGCGATGATTAAATGAATAATCTGTTACATACAATGCAAGTAGAATCATGTGAAAGATGTTAAGGACATGCATGGCTGTAACGGAACAGACGGAACCCTTGGCCAACTAAGCCAAAACGGCGGTGCTTGAGGGTTTCCAACCCTCAAGCCATCCCGTCCGCCCGCCTACAAGCCAGCGACCTCGTGCGAGCCACGTTGGACAGGTCGCGCGCTATAATCGCTTACACAACTCATCGTCGGGGCAATGTTTTCACATGGTCTTCACATTGTGTGTGTTCTAGGCTACTTGGGAAATGCCCTTGCCGATGCTCGAATGTTGCCACACATTTTTTGTGCAATGCAAAGCATTTTTAGTCGAAGAATACATTTCCCCATTTGGTTTGGTTACACGTCTTTCTGTTGTGATGATGTTTGTCATACACAGTTGTACAGTTGGTTGTGACCACTCGGCCGTGTCCATGCTCGTGCAGATCCCAGAGGCGGACCCAGCTGGAGACGGAGTCCCCTGAGGTGGTGCTCCACCCGCTGGAGACAGCCTGGTAGCCTACCTGGTGTACCAGAGGGTTGCCACAACCTACGGACTGCGTTTGGAGACCTTCAGGATTTTCTTGGTGGACAGCCCTATCAGGCTGATTTGCATGTTTGTTTTCTTACACTCTCCGGTTGCTGCCGGACATATGCATGTGACCAGTCGTTGTGTCCGTGTTTTCGTCTTGCATCCGTAGGATCAGGCGGCACTCCGTTTGGACGCCTGTGCGCAGAGTTATGGCCAAAATAGTGGTTTTGGGCCGGTTCAGGACCGACAGGTGCCGCCGCGTGCGCCACCCGCTGTGAGCCGCGGCGGCTATTCATGCTATGGACCTGTCATTTGTCATCTCGCTCTGCAAATTCACTGAAATGCAGCTTCTGAGACTTGTCTTGTCTCTCCTAGCCTTACCTTTGTTGTTCTCGCACCCGCTTGCATGCTAGTGCATTAAGCTGACTGGTCTGTGCCGCCACGTCAACAGCAACATTGCTAGGAAGTTGTGGTGAAGTTTCTCATGGTATCAGAGCAGCGAGCCAGAGCTCGCACAGTTGCGCAGCAGAGACGCAGCGTTTGCAGCACCAATGAGCGACAGGAACAGCAACCCTGAGTAGCACCAGCACCACAGTCCACCGCAGCAGCAACGGGTCCTGTGAGGGGGGGCCACCACCATGCACCAGCAGACGTGACCGTGATATCAGCCGCGGAAGCAGCAACAGCGGCGGTAGAAGGGAGCAGCTACGGCAGCAGCAGCCGCGCCAGTGGCAACTACCGCAGCAGCAGCAGCCGCGGCATTGGCGGCGGCGACAACAACGAGCAGCAGGTGCGACTACGGCAGCAGCAGCAGCAGTCGCGGCTGGTGCAGCAGCAGCGTAGCAGCACAGCGCTACACCACAACGCAGCGCAGCAACAGAGTAGCAGCGCAGCGTAGCAGCAGCCGCAGCGCAGCAGCAGCGCAGCACAGCAGCAGCAGCGTAGTAGCGTAGTAGCGCAGCAGCGCAACAGCAGCGCAGCAGCAGCGGCAGCGTAGCAGTGGCAGCGCAACAGCGCAGCAACAGCAGCGGCAGCGCAGCGACAGCAGCGGTAGCGCAGCAGCAGTGCAGCGTTGCCGCGACTGAAGCGCAGCAACGAGCAGCGGCAGCGCTGCCGCGCAGCAGCGTAGTAGCAGCAGCGCAGCGCAGCAGCGGCAGCGTTGCAGCAGCGGAGCAGCGCAGCGCAACAATAGAGCAGCAGCAACGCAACGCAACAGCAGCGGTAGCAAGCTCTTGCAACACAGCAGCAGCAGCAACAGCAGTGGCCACTACGGTAGCAACAGCAACGGCAGTGGTAGCGACGACGGCCGCAGCTCGCTGCTGACGTCAGCAGACCCCTACTGACGTCAGTAGTGAGTATGCTGACGTCATCATAGACTTGGTGAAATTTTTTACGAAAAGTCAATTGTTGCCAGCGTTTCATTTCCTCGAGAAACGCTGACGGTTCTGTGTTCGGACGACTTTCGCACCGCCTCAGCATGGAGTCAAGCGGCTCCAAGGGCAAGGAACCGGAAGACACCGTCACGAGCGGGGTCCGCAGCCCACGCTCAAAGGCGATTGACTTCCTACTGGTGGAGCAGTCATCGCTCCGCCAACGCCAGGATGAGTAGTCAGCGATTCTGCGGCAGATCCGCGATGCCTTGGTCTCTCTGTCTGGGACACCGAGACATCAGCCCGGGAATGAGAGAGAGGCAACCCCATCGGCCCAGGAGTCTGCTGGTCTCGCTGCCGCCCCTGCGCAGAGACGAGAGTCCATTGTCGAGGAGTGGGATCAGGCTCCCCCTCCCACTGGGGAGGATGCGCTTCGCCGGCTGATGGAGCAGATGAGTAGCCTGCGCATTGAGACGCCGNTTCCTACTGGTGGAGCAGTCATCGCTCCGCCAGCGCCAGGATGAGCAGTCAGCGATTCTGCGGCAGATCCGCGATGCCTTGGTCTCTCTGTCTGGGACACCGGGACATCAGCCCGGGAATGAGAGAGAGGCAACCCCATCGGCCCAGGAGTCTGCTGGTCTCGCTGCCGCCCCTGCGCAGAGACGAGAGTCCATTGTCGAGGAGTGGGATCAGGCTCCCCCTCCCACTGGGGAGGATGCGCTTCGCCGGCTGATGGAGCAGATGAGTAGCCTACGCATTGAGACGCCGGCCCCCAGTCCGAGGGGACAGTAGCAACAGCAGCCGCAGCAGCACTAGCAGCAGCAACAGCAGCAGACCGACCCGCATCAGGCCTCGGTTGCCACTGGGGGAGTAGCGTTGGTGCCTCTCATGCCCTTCCCACGTCCGCTCCCAGCACCACCTGAGGTCCATCTCCCCACGGAGCGACGACCCAAGGACTTCGAGACTTCCCCACCTCGCTACGACAGCAAAGCAGGGTTTGACTGTTGGGAGGTGCTGTTTCAGGTATGGGCGGACTCGGAGGGGGTCTGGCCCTACTACCACAGCCAGAACCAGACGGCTGATCCGCTCCAGTCCCTTACGGCAGCGCGTGCCATGCGTGGACTGCTGTACGCGGTTCCACAAGAGAGAGTGGTCGACTTCCGCCCTTTCCTGGGCGCGCCTAGGACGGGAGCAGGCGCAGACCCGCGCCACGGCTGGGAGCTGGCGCAGACCCTATTTGCAACAGAGACTCACGCGACCCGGTCCGCGCGCCTACGCGAGTTCCACTCTCTTCATCAGGGACACTCGGAGTCAGCAGCTGATTATTGTCGTCGGGCCATGCGCCTATACACTCGCCTGGGCACCAGAGGCGGCACTCAGCTCTGGGCACTGGACACCATCATGCTGGGAGTATGCCCTGAGCTCACTGACACCTTCTCCTGCCTCGACTAGGATGTCCTTGCGTCCATGTCCGACACCCTGCAACTGCTGCCCTGGGCGCAGCGGTACTTCATCCAGGTCGCGACGGGTGACGAGGCAGCCCGCGCGCATCGGCAGGGCGCCATG
Organism: Penium margaritaceum; assembly: GCA_023375785.1. Taxonomy (NCBI): domain Eukaryota; kingdom Viridiplantae; phylum Streptophyta; class Zygnematophyceae; order Desmidiales; family Peniaceae; genus Penium; species Penium margaritaceum. The sequence continues at coordinate 11,264 of SZWC01007935.1, forward strand.
GCCGCAGCAGTAGTGGGAGCGACGTCCTCTACGCCTTCCACACCGTCGTCCGCCTTCACCCCCACCAGCTCCACCTTTTCCTCTCCCACCTCCTCCCTTGTTGATCCGACAGCCACTGCAATAGTCATGAAGGGAAAGAAGGGGAAAAAGAAGAAGGGACCGCAACAACCTTCTGGTGGCACCGGACGGGCTGTCCGCTGCCACAACTGTAGCGGACCTCATCGCTACACTGAGTGTCAGCAGGAGCTGGACTGGGCGAGGATCACCCGTGGTCTTCAGGCAGCCCACGAGGAGCAGATCCGCATTGGAGCAGCAGCCCATGCCGCGGCGACCTCAAGTGCAGCACCGGCAGCAGGCCCGCCGCCATCCGTGGGGAGCACCATGCCGGACCCGAGGGACCAGACCATCGCAGAGCTACGTCGACTGCTGGCGCTTCGCTCTCAGGGAGGTGCGAGTGTGCTGTCACACCCGAGTGGTCCACAGACTTACTGTCCATCTGTGTTTGTTGCACGTGGTCATGCTTGTGGGGGGGTTGCGTCGCCTGATGAGGGTGAGTCTGACAGCACACAGTGATTGGATGAGTCGCATCGTCGTGCGTTGTCCCGCTTCCCTGACACACTTGCTAAGCGTCCAGCAGAGGCAGCGTGCTCTGTTGCTCGTTGCACCGTGACCACCACAAGTCGTGAGGCGAGTGGCCACTGGATCATTGACTCAGGGGCCACTCACCACATGACCTGCGACCGTACCGCCTTTGTCGTGCTTGGTCCTGTTGGGTCTGTTCGGTCAGTGCGGACATGTTCTGGGCACTCACTACCTGTTCAGGGGACAGGGATCGTACGGTTCGATGGACCGTCTGGTCCCGTGTAACTTTCTGACGTGCATTTCGTGCCTGATCTCGAGCTCAGCCTGCTCTCTGTCCATGCCTGGACGAGGATGGGTCTCTCTGTTCACCACTCTGATTATGCCATGATCATAGCACTTGACACCTCCACGGTTGTGTTGCGGGCCATTGTTGTGGATGACCGGTATCGCATCGCGCGCTGCTCTAACCCTGACTCTTCCCCTTGCTCGTCTGCTCGCGTCTTTGTCACGGGGGTGTTGTCTCCTCACCACCAGCGCATGTTACACCGGTGCCTGTGTCATGTGAGCACGGACACTGTGTCCAAGCTCGTCTGTACACAGCCCGCCCTCGGTCTTGACGCGGCTTCCTTCGAGAAGCCGCCTAAGACCGACTGTCTGTTTTGCGCTCAGGGCAAGATGCATCGCTGCACCTACCCTGCCTCCATTACTCGCGCGTAGCGTCCCCTAGAGCTTGTCCACTCGGACCTCCTCGGACCTCTTCCTGTCGAGTCTGTCGCTGACCGTGGTCGGTATGTCCTTACCCTCACGGATGACTTCACCCGCATGCGGTGGGTCTACTGCCTCCGCCACAAGAGCGATGCCGCTCTTGCCGTGCGCTTGTGGCTCGTGATGGCTGAGCGTCAGTCTCGTCACTCCCTCCACACCTTCCGCTCTGACCACGGCGCTGAGTATCTCGGTGAGCTGACCACTCACTTCGCCGAGCTTGGTATCTGTCACCAGCTCTCGGCGCCTGCTACGCCACAGCAGAACGATGTGTCTGAGCGTTGGAACCGCACCATGGAGGACGCGGTTCGTGCTATGTGCGCTGAGTGCGGTCTCCCGGAGTCCTTCGCCTTCGAGGGCTTCGCTTACATGACATGGGTCTGGAACCGCCTCCCGCATGGTCCCTTGCCGGACCACGTCTCGCCGTATGAGCTGTGGTTCGGTCACCGTGTGGACCTCAGGCTTGCTCGCGTCTGGGATTCCTTGGCTTGCGTCTGGTACACCGAGGACGAGCAAGGGTCCAAGGTCTCTCCGCGCGGCCGGATGTGTGCCTTTCTCGGTTTCTCCTCGCACTCCAAAGCGTGGCGTTTCTGGGATGCAGCTCGACACCACATTGTTGAGTCGCGCGACACGCTGTTCTTTGAGGCACTGTCGTACCACGACCTCTGTGCCATTCTCACCCAGGCAGCGTCTCACGTTCCCACCTGTGAGGCCTCCCGTCGGCTGGGGGAGTCTGTCCCACAGGGTGAGTCCGTCCGGGGTGCCTCCGGGGTGGGACCATCGCTGGCCACCATCGACTCGGCTATCATTGCTGTCAGGCCTGTCGTCTCTACGCCTGCCTCGCTTGCGCCTGTCGCGACTGCTTCGCCCGCGCCTGCCACGACTGTCTCGCCAGCACCTGCCGCGACTGCCTCGTCTCCTGCCTCGCCTGGCCCCGCGGTGCCTGCCTCGCCTGCGGGAGGTGCACCTGCCTCGCGTACGGGAGCTGCACCTGCCTCGCCTGCGCCTGCAGTGCCTGCCTCACCCGCGCCTGCAACGGCCGCCTCGCCCGCGCTTGCCGCGACTGTCTCGCCTGTGCCTGTAGCACCTGCCTCACCCGCGCCCGCCGCGACCGCCTCGCCCGCGCCTGTCGCGACTGTCTCGTCCGCGCCTGCAGCGCCTGCAGCGCCTGCTTCGCCCGCGCCTGCTGCGACTATCTCGCCCACGCCTGCAACGTCTCCAGACACAGCACCTGCCCTCCCTGTGCCTGAGCCATCGATCAGTTCAAACTCTGGCTACTCCCGAGGACAAGGTGGACGTCTCTGCCCACTGGCCTCACGTGCACCTCCGACTGCGGTTGCATCACCCAGACGACGCACGCGCTCCGTGCACAGTGGTGACCCTGGCACGAAGGCCCTCGGCCTGAGTGTCCAAGGCACCTACACGGAGGTGCACCCAGCCTGTCCCATTGGGCACCAGCTGATCGCTGACGAGCACAAGGCTGCACAGGCAGCTGCCGCTGACCTGGTTGTGGTCTGTGCGACCCGCGAGGCATGTGTCCTACACATCCGGAGCTCTCCTTTGGCGGTTCCCGATCCGGACACGTTAAAGGAGGCGCTCTCAGGAGATGATGCTGAGCAGTGGCGGGCCGCCTGTGAGGACGAGCTCAGGGCCATCCGGGAGCACGGAGTTTTCGAGCTGGTCGACCGTCCTAAGGGACGAAAGGTCGTGCAAGCCAAGTGGGTCTTCCGCAAAAAGGTGAAGCCTGACGGCTCACTGGACCGCTATAAGGCCCGCTTGACTGCCAAGGGGTTTTCTCAGGTTGAGGGGGTGGACTTCACTGACACCTTTGCCCCTGTTGGCCGCATGACCACAGCTCGCGTGCTGCTTGGTGTGGTCCCCCATCATGACTGGGAACTGTACCAGATGGATGTGAACAATGCGTTCCTCCACGGCACCTTGGAGGAGGAGATCTACATGGTCCAGCCACCTAGGTTTGAGGTCGAAGGCAACAAGGTCTGGCGCTTGCGCAAGGCCTTGTATGGCCTGAAGCAGTCGCCCCGGTGCTGGAACCAAGAGATCACTCGCACCCTCACGCAGG
>SZWC01007935.1:59168-77554 GCA_023375785.1 Penium margaritaceum
AGTTTCATGACACTTGTCATGCAGTAATCGATCTTGTGGTCGTCGGACCTAGCACTGAGACGTGCACTCTTACCACGTAGAGCTCTCCCTCTATGGCGCCTGACCCGGGCACATTGAGGGAAGCTGTCTCGTCACAGGATGCTGACGCTTGGTGTGCTGCCTGCGAGGATGAGCTTCGCACCATCCGAGAGCACGGAGTTTACGAGCTAGTCGACCTTCCACCTTTGAGGAAGGTTTTTCAGGTGAAGTGGGTCTTTCACAAGAGATTGAAGCCGGATGGCTCACTGGAACGCCACAAGGCTCGCTTGGTCATCAAGGGGTACTCTCAGATTGAGGGCATTGAATACACTGACACCTTTGCCCCTGTTCGCCGCATGACCTCAGCTTGAGCTCTCTTCGGTGTAGTGGCTTAGCATGACTCCGAACTGTACCAGATGGATGTGAACAATGCGTTCCTCCATGGCTCTCTGGATGAGGAGATTTACGTGGCTCAGCCTGGTTTTGAGGACGGTGACAAGGTATGGCACTTGCACAAGTCCTTGTACGGCCTCAAGTAGTCTCCTCGATGTTGGAACTAGGAGACCACTGGCACCCTGACTCGTGCGGGATATGTACAGAGCAAGGCCGATCCCTTTCTCTTTATCCGATGGACGCCTGAGCAATTCACCACCATCATGGTCTATGTCGACGACCTTCTGATCGCGTCTCCTTCACTGGAGGCCGTGAAGGAGGCCGAGGCTGTCCTCCACACTGCCAACAGGATGAAGGACCTCAGTCCTGTAGCGTTGTTTCTTGGCATGGAGATCGTGCGAGACCGCAAACATCGTACTATACTGCTGCATCAGGCCCGATACGCCCGTGTTGTGGGGGAGCGCTTGAGCGATCTTCTTGTCACAGTGTCCACGGCTTCCACACTTGTCATGCGTGATGGGCAAGATGCCGTGAAGGTAGAAGATCCCACACACCTGGGGAAGACAATGGATGTGACCTTGTACCGCCGTCTCATCGGATCTCGGATGTACCTGGCCACAACCACACATCTTGACATCGGATTTGCCGTCAAAGGCACTAGCACCCGGAAAGTTCCCAGTGGCCATTCGTTCTCTTCGACTGCCCCCCTTGCCTGAGAGTGGTTGAGTGTGGGGTGTGACTGTGTGCATGTCACATTTTTCGTTGCACCAGTTTTTGTACTCGTCTCGGCACTACACGCGTATGGACATGCGTACCATCGAGTCATGGGGGAGTGTTTTGATTTGTGACGTTCCTATCGACCTGTATAGTTTACTGTGACCGCTCGGCCGTGTCCATACTCGTGCAGATCCCTGATGCGGACCCTGGTGGCACCGGTGCGTCATGTGGTGGAAGACTACCAGCCTGGAGCTGACTGACAACCATTCCGGAGCTCTGGACGCTACCCGGGACCTCCTGCACGTTTTCTATAGCAGGAGGGAGTTTATTGGTGGACTGGTCGTGGACTCGATTTGCATGTTTTTGCATTGTGTATCCACTGTTTGATGCCGGATGCATGCATGTGACCATTTGTAGCATGTGGCTTTTGATTTTGTACCTCTAGGTTCAGACGGCGTAGACTTCTGATATGTCTGCGCAGAGTTACGTTCAAAACAGTGGTTTTGGGCCGGTTTTAGGACAGATCTTGCACCGCCGCGTGCGACACCCGCCGTGCGACGCGGCAGGTACTTATGCCATGGACCTGTCTTTCGTCGTTTCTCTCTACAAATACAATTGAAGCATTCTGATGTTTTGCCTTGTATCTCCTAGCAAGACCCTTGCCGTTGTGTGCACGACTTGTGGCTGTCGTCACCGTCTGACCAGGCACTGACGCCTAGTCGGTGGCTGTGTCGCTAGGAAGCTTCCACGCATCTTCTCAGCCACTCTCTCAGATTTTTTTCGTGGAGTCGTGGAATGTCCTTGAAGAAGCTTGGTGAGTGTACAGATGGCATCAGTCTGCTCCCGTCGCAGACGACGCATCTCGTCCTGATGGCTCCGCAGGTCCTCAATAGCTTGCAAATGTGAGCTCATGACCCCGGAAGAGGAAGAAGAGGGATATAGTACCCTTTTTCCCTTCTCACCGGACGGAGCCATGGCGCCGCTCATTATGGGCCGAGACATGAACGTGTTCGAATTGCAGAAACGTGATCGTTTCTTGAGGATTTAAAATGCTGGCAACTTTTGATCCTCCGACCAAAACCTTCAGCAAGGCAAGTGTTGACGTCAACAGGAAGTTGTTGACGTCAGCAAGGAAAAATGCTGACGTCAGCTTGCCTCTCCTTCCCTTTTTTTTGGTCAACCTTCACGGTATCTACGCGAATAGGCATCCGCTCTGCATCAGCCGCGCGGAAGCTGAGCGGAAGCCATTGTGCAGCTTCCGCTCAGTTGCTGCTGCTGGTGAGGTGTCTGCTACAGCAGCAGCCATGTGACTGTATACAGGGCAGCTGCCTGGGAGCTGCGTGTGCGGCCGTGGTAGTAGCTGCACACTGTTGCTGCTGTTGCTTCCGTGCGGCTGCTTCACGCTGCTGCCGCCGCCGCGCACTGTTGCCGCTATTGTTGCTACTGCACTGATGCTGCCATTATTGCTGCTGCCAGAGGTACTGCGTTGCTGTTGTACTGCTGCCGCCGCTGCTGCTGTTGCTGCTTTTGCGATTCTACAGTGCTGCTGCCATTGCGTGCTGTTGCTGTGCTACTGCCGCCGCGTGCTACTGCCGCCGTTGCTGCCACCCTACTGTTGTTGCTGTTCAGTGCAAATGTCGGCTGCTCTTGGCAATTGCAGTCTACTATAGCTGTCTCCTGCTGCCACTAGCAGTTATTGGTGATGTAATCTCACGTGGTGATGGTGAGCGACGTCGACGATGATCCGCTGTCGTCGTCGATAGATCCCTTTGGATCTGCTACAACGGTGACTCTCACTACTACTACTCTGTTGCGTCTCTGCTGCGCAGCTCGCTGAGAACTGTCTCATCGCTTTGATACCATGAGAAGATGCGTGGAAGCTTCTTAGTAACATTGCCGCTAACTAGGCGTCAATGCCTGGTTAGATAGTGACCACAGTCACAAGTCGTGCACACAACGGCAAGGGTCTGGCTAGGAGACACAAGGCAAAGTGTCAGAATGCTTCAATAGTATCAGCAGAGAGAGATGACAAATGACAGGTCCATGGCATAAGTACCTGCCGTGGCGCACAGCGGGTGTCGCATGCGGTAGTGCAAGATCTGTCCCAAAACCGGCCCAAAACCACTGTTTTGGCCGTAACTCTGTGCAGACATGTCTGAACGCTATGCCGTTTGAGCCTAGACGTCCATAATCAAAAGTCGGATGCTACGACTGATCACATGCATGCTTCCGGCATCAAACGGTGGACACACAATGCAAAGACATGCAAATCGGGCCCACAGCCAGTCCACCGATAAACCCCTCCGTGCTGTAGCAAAACTGCAGGAGGTCTTGGGCATCGTCTAGAGCAATGGAACGGTCGTCGGTCAGCTCCACGCTTGTATTCCACCACCACATGATGCACCGGTGCCACCAGGATTCGCATCAGGGATCTTCACGAGTATGGACATGGCCGAGTGGTCAGAATAAACTGTACAGGTCGACAGGAACATCACAAATCACAACATCAAGAAGCTGTGCCGTGAATTGGGGAGGCTTTCAGAATGTTGTGGCTTTTCTTTGCGAACGGGGAGCGTCGTTGAGAAGTTGACCGAACGACATCAAAACATCAATGCGGTTTGCGACACTTATGCAAGACTTTCTAGAAGGTGGTAGATATTGTTTGAAACTTGTGGAACGGAAGAGCGGAGGTCGGGGTAGCTGGCCAAAATGCTGTCGGCTGAACGGTGTAAGAGTCCTAAAGTGGTCGTGCGTTGGGGCCGTGGATGTCATGAAAAAAAGGCCCACGTGCGAGTTTTAGGGAGTCGTGTACGTTTGGCGCGTAACAATTCTGTTTAAGAAGAATATGACAACTTTGACCACTTTCCAGACTAATGGATAGAGATGTTTGGAGCCGTATCGATTATTGGATGATGTTGTGGACGGCGTTGGCCGACGGCCGACGGTTAGAAACGACTTTGTGGAGCATGGTGACTCTGCAATATGGCATTACACAGCAATTTATTCCACGGAGAAGTGGTGAGAAATAGGCGGGCACTAGAAATGGCCATGATTGAGTTGAGGTGTGCCGTGTTCCCCGTTTTTTTTTTCTTTTGTATCTTGTATCGGGTTGTAAGAGGCTTGGCTGACGATATCCGACAGTACACTGGTTTGGCTGACGAACCTGAGATAAATCAGGTGTGGTGGAATTTCCTCCCACATGAAGTGTATCTTCCGCCATCTTAGCCACAATTCTTGTCGTGGAGACCATCGCGCTTTGCCCATCAATTGCAAAATGTCATCAAAGTACGCTATAAGAAGTCGATACAATGTTCTTGTATCAATACATGTCGTGGAGGATTTTCAAAACAGTTCAATTCATTTCAAAAAATCTAAGAGTGCCCATTGGTCTGGTACTTGCTCAAAGGTTAACATCAATTCCACTCAAAACATTCAATTTACACGAGTGGGGACCACGTGTGAAGTAAACTGACTGTGCACTTCGACCGAGAGCTCAACCGGCAACAGCTGCGCTTAGTTCATGCACTGACGGGCCTTTGACACCGGAGACCCGGGTTCGATTCCGCGAGGTCAAATGCATGGTCAAAAAAATGCCGTAGAGCTGTTGGAAACAAACATGATATGCACGAAAACGGGTAGTATACGCTGCAGTCGGCGCTGTGCCAAGCTGCATAAACAAATTTTCGTGGACGGTACATCCAGAGTTTTGGCGGCAATATACAAAACAAGGGCATGAAGCTGCACGCAAGGCATGCGTGGGTTACAAAGTGAAGTGAGTGCCTAAAGTTTTTGTTACAAATTGAAGATGCATACGAAAGTTGAAAAAAAAAGAGGTTGTTCTGATTTGTGATGTTCTTGTCGATCTGCAGTTTACTGTGACCACTTGGCAGTGTCTATGCCCGTGCAGATCCCTGATACGGACCCAGGTGGTACCGGTGTGTCGTCTCATGGTGGACTACCAGCTTGGAGCTAACCAACGACCGTCCCAGGGCTTTGGACGCTGCCTGGGACCTCGTGCAGTTTTTCTGCGGCATGTAGGAGTTTATCGGTGGGCTGGCCGAGGGCCCGATTTGCTTGTTTTTGCATCGTGTTTCCACCGTTCGGTGCCGGATGCATGCATGTGACCAGTTGTTGCTTCCAGCTTGTGATTCTACGCGTCTAGGTTTAGACTGCGTAGCGTCCCAACATGTTTGCGCTGAGTTACGGCCAAAACAGTGGTTTTGGGCCGGTTTTTAAGGCAGACCTTGTTGTTGGTTACTGTCACAAATACACGCAAGTGCCCTCTTGTCTCCATTCATGCACACACCTCACCACTGCAGGTGATTGAACTGGATTAAGGCTCCCTGGTGCAAGACTGTGGTGCAGCATGAAGTGCACAGTGGAGGTGCCCCCATCAAGCTGCCAAGTGGTGGCTTCAGCACCGGCCTTGTCACAAGCCTTAGTTTAGTAATAACCTCACGTGCCAAAGTGGGGATACAACTTGTAGGATTGCATGCTTGTTAGTTGATTGAATACTTGCATGTTCCTAGAGTGCTGATCCCTCGGGACCACACGTCCGGCTTGTGCCGGCGTGTGAGAAACCGCCTGGAGCTCGCTCGCTCCAGGGTCGGGTTCGATCCCTGGGTGGCGGCCGGGCCCCACGACGAGTGCCTCGCGTGGGTGGCCCGGTAAGCTGGCTCTCACCACCTCGCTCACTACTCACTCTCATGAAGTTGTGTCTCAACTACTTCCACGTTTCTTAGTCTTGAGCGTTCCCCGATCCATGGTGCACTTCATTGCTTGCCACTCACTTGCTTGCTAGAATAGAGCTTGTGGCTACCTACGATCTGCAGTTTACTGTGACCACTTGGCAGTGTCTATGCCCGTGCAAATCCCTGATACGGACCCAGGTGGTACCGGTGTGTCGTCTGATGGTGGACTACCAGCTTGGAGCTAACCAACGACCGTCCCAGGGCTTTGGACGCTGCCTGGGACCTCGTGCAGTTTTTCTGCGGCATGTAGGAGTTTATCGGTGGGCTGGCCGAGGGCCCGATTTCCTTGTTTTTGCATTGTGTTTCCACCGTTCGGTGCCGGATGCATGCATGTGACCAGTTGTTGCTTCCAGCTTGTGATTCTACGCGTCTAGGTTTAGACGGCGTAGCGTCCCAACATGTTTGCGCTGAGTTACGGCCAAAACAGTGGTTTTGGGCCGGTTTTTAAGGCAGACCTTGTTGTTGGTTACTGTCACAAATACACGCAAGTGCCCTCTTGTCTCCATTCGTGCACACACCTCACCACTGCAGGTGATTGAACTGGATTAAGGCTCCCTGGTGCAAGACTGTGGTGCAGCATGAAGTGCACAGTGGAGGTGCCCCCATCAAGCTGCCAAGTGGTGGCTTCAGCACCAGCCTTGTCACAAGCCTTAGTTTAGTAATAACCTCACGTGCCAAAATGGGGATACAACTTGTAGGATTGCATGCTTGTTAGTTGATTGAATACTTGCATGTTCCTAGAGTGCTGAACCGGGTTGCTGATCCCTCGGGATCACACGTCCAGTTTGTGCCGGCGTGTGAGAAACCGCCTGGAGCTCGCTCGCTTCAGGGTCGGGTTCGATCCCTGGGTGGCGGCCGGGCCCCACGACGAGTGCCTCGCATGGGTGGCCCGGTCAGCTGGCTCTCACCACCTCGCTCACTACTCACTCTCGTGAAGCTGTGTCTTAACTACTTCCACGTTTCTTAGTCTTAAGCGTTCCCCGATCCATGGCGCACTTCATTGCTTGCCACTCACTTGCTTACTAGTATAGTGCTTATGGCTACCTACTGGTATCAGAGCAAGAGGGCTGCCCCTCCCGCCACGACGTCCTGGGACCTCATGAGACTTACGCGTGCCACTGCTAAGCGATGGGTGATTCCGCACAAGCCGCAGTACGAGGCCGTGGCGGCCTAAGCAACAGCAGCAGCAGCCATTCTGTGCAGCCGCTAGCATCGTACTCGTGAACCCTAGCATGAGACCGTGGCAGCTTAGGCTGCAGCAGCAGCCACCATTCTGTGCAGCCGCTAGCATCGAGCAATGGGTGATCCCGCACAAGCCACAGCACGAGGCCGTGGCATCCTAAGCAGCAGCATCAGACATTCTGTGCAGCCGCTAGCATCGAGCGACAGGTGATCCCACAGAAGCCACAGCACAAGGCCGTGGCGGCCTAAGCAGCAGCAGCAGCAGCCATTCTATGTAGCCGCTAGCATCGCACTCGTGAACCTTAGCACAAGACCGTGGCAGCTTAGGCAGCAGCAGCAGCCGCCATTCTGTGCAGCCGCTAGCATCGAGCGACGGGTGATCCCGCACAAGCCACAGCACAAGGCCATGGCGGCCTAAGCAGCAGCAACAGTAGCCATTCTGTGCAGCCGCTGGCATTGCACTTGTGAACCCTAGCACGAGACCGTGGCAGCTTAGGCAGCAGCAGCAGCCGCCATTCTGAGCAGCCGCTAGCATCGACCTGTGAACCTCCTTCGAGTCACAGCTGAGCCGCGGGTGATCCCGTGTAAGCCACAGCACGAGATCTCGGTAGCCTAGGCAGTAGTAGCAGCCGCCGTTCTGTGCAGCTGCTATCTTTGCAACCGTGACCCATGGGGCACACTCTCAATTACCTCGGGCTGCCTTGAGGCGGCCCATCATTCAGAACGCTAGCGTCTCCGCCTGAGATCGAGTCCGCCCCTCCGTCATCCATGGCAGCTCGGGACCGTGCATGCACTGACGAGGAACTCGCGTACTACAAGGAGCGGGCGGAGAGAGAAGTGTGGTCGAGTGTGCGTTGCAGCAGTTCGGGGTATCACCCCGGTGAAGACTACGATCCCGCTGATCACTACGCGTGGGCGGATGCAAAGGACTACGCGACTCATTGCCAGTCGGCCGACGACGATTCCCCAACATCGCTGGACCAATCGGCAACTGCACCACATCGGGACCACCGACCTCTTCACTCTCTGGTAAGCCCGCCCATTGCCCATAGGACGCGCCAGCAACACCGCCGTGCTATTCTCCGTGGTGCAGCTCCACCTTCTGCAGCAGCAGCGTCAGAAGCCTCCGTCCCGCGTTGTGCCGCATCTCCAGCCGCAACAGCTGCAGAGCCCATCTTGTCCCCTGATATTCTTTCAGCACTACAGGCTACCCTTGTATCCAGCGCTGCCGTTGCCTCTACCTTTGCAGCCACTACACGTGCGGCACGTGCACCAGCCAGCACTGCTGCTGGTCGAGCCATTGACACGTACACTGCAGCGGTTGACCAGGGACCTTTGGCAGCAACTGTTGTCAACGTAGCTACTCAGATTGCTGTAGCAGCAAACGCAGTTGCATTCGCTGCAGTCGCAGCAGCCACAGCACTCTCCAGTGCAGTTGAATCCGCCAACGCCTCCACAACACAGACAGCCTCTCTACCCTCCTCATCACTGCCAGTCACTCGGCAGATACAACTGTTGGTCTTGATCGCTACAGTCATCTCCACTCTGTCAATGCAGCCCTGACAGGCGTAGCCTGCTTCGTTGTCACCACATCAGCTTTTGTCGCAGTCGTCGCCTCCTCAGTTGCTGCGGCACTGCCACCACTGTTCTCTCTGCACCGCCGTGCGTGGTGAGCTTGGCCTCTCTTGTTCTCCCGCTCTCTCTGCCTTTCTTGTATCGGCGTGTTTGTGCGTTCNCAGTCACTCGGCACATACAACTGTTGGTCTTGACCGCTACAGTCATCTCCACTCTGTCAGGTGCAGCCCTGACAGGCGTAGCCTGCTTCGTTGTCACCACATCAGCTTTTGTCGCAGTCGTCGCCTCCTCAGTTGCTGCGGCACTGCCACCACTGTTCTCTCTGCACCGCCGTGCGTGGTGAGCTTGGCCTCTCTTGTTCTCCCGCTCTCTCTGCCTTTCTTGTATCGGCGTGTTTGTGCGTTCAGGTTGTTGCCTTGCAGCGCACTTCCAACACCGATATCTTGCATTCCCACGCCCACTGGGGCAAGGGAAACTCTGCCAAAATTTTCTCGGCAGAGTTACACCATTGGTACAAGGCCAGTTGACGATGACCAATACACAATACTGCAAGCTGAGCTTCAGCGTGAGCGCACTGCATTGCAGGCAGCTCTCAGTGCTCAGTGCGCTGCTGAAGAAAAAGTGCGAGCTGAGCAGGCTGACCAAGAGACATTCGCTGATCACATGGCTGACTTGGTTCTGAATCGTTTGCAGCCCACATTGCGTAGCACTCAGTCCGCTAGCATTGCTGCAACATTCTCCACCTCTCCCGCTTTCGCTTCCACTGCCGCTGGCACATCTTCCTCTGATCCACTTGCAATCGCCGCAGCCGCTGGCGCTGCTGCAGCCAAAGCCCTTGCCCCATCAGTGGAACGCAAGCCTGACTTTGATTCCACTCCACCCCATTTCACTTCAAATCTTACTTTTCACTCTTGGGAGGTTCGTTTCAGTGCCTGGGCGCAAGGGGAACAGTTTTGGGAATACTACCATGCACCAAATCCCTCAGCTGTTCCACCTTTTGTGCTTGTCGATTCTGAGTCAGCACAAGCGGTCCGTGCCCTCATTCGCGCCGGACCAGACGATCTCACTGATGAGATCGGATCCTACAATGCTGACAGTGCACGCCGCACCCCCGCTAACCCGGTTGGGGCTTATGCCCTAATCAAGCGGCGCACGACAGTCACTGGACATGCAACACAGAGCGTCCTCACCGTCCAGTTCAACATGCTCTCCATGCGTGCTGACAAGACTGTTGATGCCTATTGGGCTCGCAGTCTGCGACTGCTGCGTGACCTCGGCAAGGCCGCCCCAGGCCAACTCCCTGCTGTTTTCTCCATCGTCAACGGCCTCATCCCTGAGCTCAGCGACATCTTCCGCGAAGTGAAAGCCACAAAGATGGAGCGTCTGGCGGCAATTCCTGTTCCCGCCGACGCACCCCCTGGAATTGGGGCCTTATGGGACTTCACCTCCCAGCGTCTTACGGACTGGTGGAGCTCCTTTCAGAACAAACGCATTCATCGCGCAGCCGTTGCAGCAGCAGCCACCGCACTTCCTTCCTCCTCCACCTCCTCAGCCTCCAGCTCGTCCACCATCTCCACCTTTGTCACTACTGCCACCTCTCCTTCTTCCCAAGGGGGGGGGGGGCGTGGTGGAGGGAGTGGCAAAGGTAAAGGCCGAGGGGTTGGCTCTAGCAGTGGCGGGCAGGGGAAGAGTGGCAAAGGTGGCGGTTCTGATAGCACCGCATCCCCCTCTTCCTCCTCCAGCACCGTCACTTGCTGGAACTGCGGCGCCGTTGGTCATGCGGCGCCCAAGTGCCCTGAACCACCAGATGATACACACTTGGCCTCCGCCATGCGTGCTCACTGGGCACGCTCTTCTGGGTCTGGTGGCGGCTCTGCCCACTCCTCCACCTCCGCGGGGTCTAGTCGTGGCTCGGCACACGCTTCTTCTCCATTGTCTACAGCTGCTGCCTACAGCACTGCCTTCTCTTCACCTTCTCCATCCGCACCCTGGGGTTGGCCCCCGGGGTTTGGCGGCCCTGTCTACTTTGGGCCTCCCTCTGGCTTCTATTCACCTCCAACATGGGCTTCCTCCACCCCTGGTCCCCAGCTACCCTCCTCTACCGCACTCATCACCAGACCACCTGAGGACGACCACCAGCTGGACTCTGCGCTCTCCACGCAATTCACCAGCGTCACCTCCGTGATCAGGGAGGTGAGAGTGTACGTTCGGTTGAGGAGGGCCTTGCGTGTGCTGTTGACTCGTCTCTTTGTGGACCACCCCCGGTCATGTTCAGGGGTGTCCCCCATTTGACATCCCATGGATTGAGGAGTGGCAGTCGTACACTCTCCCTTGTTGTCTTGTTGCTTGTGGTCAGCGCCTCTTTCCTCGTTCTGCCATTGCCGCTGTGAGTCATGACCCTGCGTCTGTCCGTGTGATGGGTGGCTTCTGGATTCTTGATTCAGGGGCCACCCTCCACATGACTTCCTGTCATTCAGCGTTTGTGTCGCTGGGTCCTGTTGGCTCTGTTTGCTTTTTACGCACTGGCTCTGGCCACCTTCTCCCTGTCCAGGGTGTCGGTGTCATCCGTTTCGTTGGCCTTGGGGGGGAGCTCTTCCTCCCTGACGTTCTCTATGTGCCCGCTCTTGAGCTCAGTCTGCTATCTGTTACGACACTCGACGACCAGGGCATGGACTTCTCATCCAGTCGGGGTATTGCCTCTGTTATGCATCGCACTACTGGTCGTGTCTTGCTGCGTGGCACTCGCTGTGACCGCTTGTTCCGCATGCCCTCGTTTGCACCCCATCCCTCCACGACTGCTCTTGTTCATGTGGCTCGTTCCCTCACTCCTGCACATGCGCAGTTGCTCCATCGTCATCTTTGTCACATTCACACTGCCGCCATTGACAGTCTGCTTCGAGACTTGCCTGCCAATGGCCTTGATGCCAACACGTTCTCTGCACCCTGCCCCACTGACTGTCTCGACTGTGCTCAAGGCAAAATGCACCGCTCCCCATTTTCCACGTCTGAGTCTCGCACGTCTCACCCACTTGACCTCCTGCACGCTGACGTCATGGGACCTCTTGCCCATGACGCCCTTGGGGGTGTCGGTCGTTATGTCCTCTGTCTCACAGACAATTTTTCTTGCATGCGCTGGGTTTTTGCCCTTCGGCAAAAGAGTGACGTTCGTCCCGCACTTGAGTCCTGGCTACCACAAGCTGAGCTGGCCTGTGGTCGCCGGCTCAAAGTCTTTCGGTGTGACCGTGGTGGCGAGTTCATGGGTCCCACCGCTCGCTTTCTCACCTCTCGTGCGGTGTGTACGGAGCCCTCGGCCCCCTACACATCCCAGCAGAATGGTGTCTCTGAACGTTGGAACCGCACCCTCGCTGATGGTGTTCGTACTCTCCTCAGCGAGTCCTCCCTCTCTCCTGTCTTCTCCTTCGAGGCCATGTGCTACATGACCTGGGTGTGGAACCGTGTCCCACACAGTCCCCTTCCTCGTCATGTCACCCCCTTTGAGCGCTGGTACGGTCGCCGTGCTGACCTCCGTCTGGCTCGTGTCTGGGGCTGTGTGGTTGCTGTCTGGTTGCCAGAGGACTTTTGTGATGGCAAACTGAGTCCTCGTGCTCGCCTCTGCACGTTTCTTGGTGTCTCTGCCATGTCTAAGGCGTGGCACTTCTGGGACCCCGACCGTTCCCGCATCATCGAGTCGCGTGACGCCCTCTTCTTTGAGGATGTCTTCCCCCGTGACTTGTCCCATGTCCCTCCTCCGTCTTCTCTCTCCTTGCTTTGTCGGCTTGGGGGGGGTGGGTCTGTTCTAGCCTCCGATCTCCGTGCATCCATGTCTCCCTCTCACACAGCGTCCCCTGTTGTCACTCCCACGGACAGTGACGAGGAATCAGTCTCCTCTGAGTCGGGGGCCTCAGTGCCCTCCCCGGAGTCCGGGCCACCCCTGTCCTCAGCCGGCAGCCCTGTATCTTCGCTGTCTACCGCCATTCCCGAGTACTCACACTCGGCGCCCACTCCCGCACTGTCCACTGCCCACTCTACTCCCACCTCATCTCCTGGCACTGCAGTTCCTTCGGTACTTGACACCACCGCAGGCGACGCGCCTCAGGCTTGGCTCCCCTGTCCAGAGCCTTATACTCGTGGGGGGAGACTTCGTGCTCTTCCTCCCTCTCAGTCCTCTCAGCCCTCGTCTTCTAGGGCGCCTACTGAGTCTCTCCTGGCAGGCTCGTCCACTGCCTCTCAACGAGTCACCTGCTCCAGAGCCTCATCCTCCATAGCTGGTCCCTCAGTGCGCCCCACCGGCCTTGATGCACTGGGCCTGTCTGTGAGCATTGTACACCCAAACTCTGTAGTTGGCTATGCTCTTGTAGCCCACGAGTTCCATAGTGCTCTTGAGTCTTCTGTCGCCAGTTATGTCGCCGCATGCTTTGCGACCGCTGGCCTCCCCACTCTCCCTCCGGAGCCCACCACTGTCCGGCAGGCTCGTGAGGCGGCAGACGCTGCCCTCTGGGAGAAGGCCATGCAGGAGGAGCTCTCAGCCCTCCAAGACCATGGAGTCTTTGAGCTGGTGGATCTGCCTACAGGTCGCAAGGCAGTCTCCGCCCGATGGGTCCTTCGGCGTAAGCTGAAGCCCGATGGAACAGTCGACCGGTACAAGGCACGTCTCACAGCAAAGGGGTTCTCCCAGATCCCCGGCGTTGACTTTGATGAGACATTTGTACCGGTCGGGAGATAAACCATGGCTCGAGCACTTTTGAGTCTCGTCGCCCAGCACGACTGGGAACTGGAGCAGATGGACGTCAACAACGCCTTCTTGCACGGGAAGCTCGATGAAGAGATCTACATGATACAGCCCCCGGGCTTCAGCGATGGCACGAGCAAGGTCTGGCGATTGCGCAAAGCCCTCTATGGGCTCAAGCATTCGCCGCGGTGTTGGAACATGGAGATCTCCTCGACTCTCGAGCCGGGAGGTTACCGTCGCAGCACGGTTGATCCAGCGCTCTTCTTGAGCGCCCCCTCAGAGCCGTTTGTGGCGGTGTTGGTCTATGTTGATGACCTGCTCATTGCCTCACCCAGCCCGGCAGCTGTCCAGTCAGTGAAAGACCTGTTGTAGTCTGCATACAAGATGAAGGATCTAGGTCCTGCACGGGTGTTTTTGGGGATGGAGCTTGAGCGTGATCGTCAGCGTCGCACCCTGCATGTGCACCAGGCTGCATACATACGCACACTGGGGGAGCGTCTTGCTCCTTTGCTCGCAGACACCCCCACCACGTCCACACCGATGAATCCAGCAGGACAACGTCTGCTGAAGTAACTGGACTCAGCACAGCTGGGGGAGCCTGTCGACATCACCGATTACCTCAGTGTTGTTGGCTCCCTCATGTATCTCGCCACCACCACTAGGGCGGACGTGGCCTTCGCGGTCAATTTCCTTGCCCAGTTCTCCCAGCAGCCTCGACAGAAGCATCTCGAGGCCGCATTGCGCGTCGTCCGCTACACGTTGTCCACTGCACGCGTAGGACTCTACTACCGTGCTCAGCCCTCGGTAGTCGTTGACGGCTACGCAGACAGCGACTGGGCACATGACATAGATGCTCGCAGTCGCACTGGTTACATCTTCCTCGTCGGAGGGACTGCTGTCTCCTGGAAGAGTGGAAAACATGGTTGTGTTGCCAAGAGCTCCAGTGAAGCAGAGTATGTGGCATTGGGTGCAGGTACGTGTGAGAGTGTTTGGCTGTCTCGCCTGTTGCAGCAGTTGCGAGTCCCCATTCATTGCATCACCCTGCGTTGTGACAACCAGAGTGCGAAAGGCGATTGCTGAGCACGATGGCATGCATCACTCTCGCACTAAGCACATTAACATTGAGCATCATTTTGTACGCGAGCACATTGCCGTTGGGGAAGTTCAGGTTGTCTGCGTCGACACTTATCAACAGCGTGCAGACTTTCTCACCAAAGCGCTCAGCAGTGGAATGTTCAAGGCGGCTGTGCATGCTGTTGGCTTGCTGCGCTCTCGTGATGCCGCCGGTTGATGTGAATCCTGTGATGTTCTCCTCATCCTATGTTCTGTGTGTGTGAGGCCTGTTCGTCTGTGGGTCATGGGGGAGTGTTGGTTATTGTCACAAACATACGCAAGTGCCCTCTTGTCTCCATTCATGCACACACCTCACCACTACAGGTGATTGAACTAGATTAAGGCTCCCTGGTGCAAGACTGTGGTGCAGCATGAAGTGCACAGTGGAGGTGCCCCCATCAAGCTGCCAAGTGGTGGCTTCAGCACCAGCCTTGTCACAAGCCTTAGTTTAGTAATAACCTCACGTGCCAAAATGGGGACACAACTTGTAGGATTGCATGCTTGTTAGTTGATTGAATACTTGCATGTTCCTAGAGTGCTGATCCCTCGGGACCACACGTCCGGCTTGTGCCGGCGTGTGAGAAACCGCCTGGAGCTCGCTCGCTCCAGGGTCGGGTTCGATCCCTGGGTGGCGGCCGGGCCCCACGACGAGTGCCTCGCGTGGGTGGCCCGGTAAGCTGGCTCTCACCACCTCGCTCACTACTCACTCTCGTGAAGTTGTGTCTCAACTACTTCCACGTTTCTTAGTCTTGAGCGTTCCCCGATCCATGGCGCACTTCATTGCTTGCCACTCACTTGCTTGCTAGAATAGAGCTTGTGGCTACCTACAATCTGCAGTTTACTGTGACCACTTGGCAGTGTCTATGCCCGTGCAGATCCCTGATACGGACCCAGGTGGTACCGGTGTGTCGTCTGATGGTGGACTACCAGCTTGGAGCTGACCAACGACCGTCCCAGGGCTTTGGACGCTGCCTGGGACCTCGTGCAGTTTTTCTGCGGCATGTAGGAGTTTATCGGTGGGCTGGCCGAGGGCCCGATTTGCTTGTTTTTGCATTGTGTTTCCACCGTGCGGTGCCGGATGCATGCATGTGAGCAGTTGTTGCTTCCGGCTTGTGATTCTGCGCGTCTAGGTTTAGACGGCGTAGCGTTCCAACATGTTTGCGCTGAGTTACGGCCAAAACAATGGTTTTGGGCCGGTTTTTAAGACAGACCTTGTGCTGTCATGTGCGACACCCGCCGTGCGCCACGAGAGGTACTAATGCCATGGACCTGCCATTTTTCATTCTCTTTGCAAATGCTATTGAAGCATTTTGACACTTTGCCTTGTGACTCCTAGCCAGACCCTTGCCGTTGTGTGTTTGAATTGTGATTGTCGTCATCGTCTGACAAGGCACTAACGCCTAGTCAGCGGCTCTGTCGCTAGGAAGCTTCCACGCATATTCTCAAAGGCTAGTTTGTTAAAACAATGTCTTAAGAGGTTGTTACGTGCATGCATGCAGCAGAATAAGGACTCGCTTTGTATGGTTTCCAATCTTTGGCTTCATATTGTTTTCCATACAATAAAAACTTATTCGTTATTCTATTTTGAATATTGTGAAACTACTGATTTTACTGCCCATTCAAAATTATATGTTGATCTTGGCTAGTGTTATTGTCGTACAAATGTGATTGATGAATGCAGTTGGGGTTTGTTTACTTTCTTGTTTTTTTCGGTCTCATGCGTAGATTTCTTTCTTTTTTCGTGGAATTTTTTGAGTTATCTGGATAAACATGTGTGAATCCCGTTTTGCGTTCGCGGACAACGTTGATTTTAGCCTGCCATGGGATGCCTTCATCGAATGCTAGCTCTGTTGGAGGTCGAGTTTAATGACCCAATCCAATTTCGCGTTGGATTGAGGTATGTTAGAGATTTATTTTGTTTGCAAAACATGGTCCTTTCCTCTCCACGTCAAGAAAAATCGAGAGATACCTCCACGTGTAGAGGGTTTTGCGCTCGACCGGGTCATCGGAGAGGGACTGGAAGTGCGGAGAGAGCGGTATCTACGACGGCCCTTGCACTTATTCTCCTTTGTGCACCCGCCAAGTGGGATACACCATTGCATGCTGTGTTCTAGGTCCTACTTATCTGTTGTTTTGTTTTGGCATACTTTTGAGTACCTAGTCCACTGGAGGGGTGAGTCTCACATTTCTGGTCGAGCTCCCGAAGGTGGACAATGTGGTACGGTTGGAAGATAGATTTAGAAAAGTGGATGTAGAACGGATCACAATAGGGTATCCAAAGAGAAAGTTTGGGAACACAGCACAGGAACTTTGTTTTCGTGGTTTACTTGTCCCCAAAATGGATGTCATTTAGTACATTGTTCATGTCATAATCCAGAGTACGTCGATCGCGACACTGTCAATACCGCAGCTCTGTTAGATGTTTCACAGCGCAGAACTCGTAGTTCTGCTCAAATCGACTGCATCGTGCGATGGACGGCGACGATCCCTCGAGTCCTTCAAGTTACCTGCACCGACGAGGCCCTACGAACGCAGTCTCAAATGGAGGAATCTGTTTTGAAACTCCTGTGTGGCAGGTTATTTGTGGCTGTTCGATTGCGACAGAAAGAAATTGAAGTCCCATGAATGACCGTTGGATGCAGCGAAGTGTACTGCTCACCGGACCTACCGTCCTCTTAGAAACGGAGTATGTGTAGATGGAGGGCGCCTTCTGGCCCTGCTCCCGCGGCGTTCTCGGCGATTTTTGCCGAGGCGCACAGACGCTGCTTGAGAAGCTCCTCAATGTCCATCTCTCGCACGATTGGTCTAACGCATTTTTTGAAACCGACATGCGTCGAGTATCTGAGTTGTCATTGTTTTCTCAGCTGCAAACAATTGACGAACCTGCCCAATCTGTCACCGTTTGACACTTTCCCTCGAGCTCTTTGTGGATCTACCGGCGCGTCGGACCGTCGCCCCTCAACAGAGCGGTGGTGCGGTGGTGGCGTCTTCACTCGCCGCCCGTCNCCCCCCCCCCCCCCCCCCTCCCAAACCCCCTCCCTCCCACAGCCTCTCGCCATGGCCATGGCCAACACCACGCGCACCACCTCAAGCCTTCTCCTCTCGATCTTGCCGCTGCTTCCACTACTAGAGCCCACCCCCCGCGCCAACCGTCTTGCTCACCAGTCTCAACACCAGCGCTGCGTAGTGCCCCGGCAACCACGCGCGCCCCGCAAGTGCGCACCCGCAACTTGCGCCTCCCCTCTCCCGCCACGACGTCCCCAACCAAGAACGCTGATTACCACATGCTGTCGCTTCTCCACGCGCGTTCTTGCGCATCCAACCCTCCGAATCTGCTGGCCAGGTCCGCCAGCAGTCGCGGTATCCCCTCAACAGCTCGTTGCAGTGATTATCAGCTAGAGATTCCATACCAGAATCTGGCCTTCCTGCGAATCCGATCGTTTGAAGCGCCGCGATCCGCTACCGATCTTTCCGGCGGCGACGCTCGCTGAGGCCACGCACCGATCCAGGCCGACTCCCGTTCAAGCCGCCCGCGGTTCCGCCGAACTCCGCCACTCTTTTCGCCATGGATCTGCCCGTGGTGGAGGGCGTGGAGCAGACCGGTAAGGGGAGTTTTAATCCATGCCCTCCCTGCTGAATCCTCTGCCGAGCTTTTTGATCTGTCACGGATGATACGCCTTTGCCTCACCGGCGGTTTCGAAGACCTTTTTCCCAGCCATAATCTTGCTCTTGAAACCTGCAACTTGCTAAATTATCTGCCCTGTGCCCGCATTCTTCTCGGTCTGCTCAGTATCCAGCTCTCCCTACGTCTTGCGGTGTGAATTTCACTCCCTGCGATGCACTGGTATGCCAATCCTTGCTGTCTTCACATCCTCTGTTCGCCGCATGACTCCTCCCCTCCCCCCCCC
>SZWC01007935.1:90551-109742 GCA_023375785.1 Penium margaritaceum
CACCCCCCCCCCCCCCCCCCCCCCCCCAGCTCAATAGAGCTTGTTACTGAACTAACCAGCCAATCAAAAAAAGGACCATTTTCTGGCAGGCAGGGTTTTCTCGGTAGGCCAAAACCCAGGCATCGTCTGTTTTGCCTGAAAACTGGACCATACCATAATACTGACAAGGCAAACGCAGTCGTGCGACCAGAAACAGCTTGGAAAAAAGCAGCAAGGAGTTATGGCTGCCCGAACTCGGGCAGTGCATATGATAGTCCATGGTGCCAAACAGTGCCATGCTAACATGAGATTGGGACCTTAAGCAGAGCATGACACTGCAGACGCAATGGTACAGTTAGATCTATTGCTGGGCGCATGCAGACAGCATGTGCAATGGCAGTGACCGCCGGCGGCCAAACCGCCAAGGACGCATGCCGCGCGTCGCCGCAGGGAAGTTGCTCCAGCGAACGTGCGTCGGCTCCACCGGACGACACTCCAGCAGCGTCAAGTCTCACCATCAGTCATTTGCACGCCGATGTACACAAGCCGGGAAGAAAAAGGAAAAACTAGGCAACAGGTTGGGGCAACAGTGTTGTTGATGCAGCGTGCGGGCTTCCATGCTAGTTGCTTACGTCTGCTGCCCCCTCAGTCTGCTGCTATAGAGACTAAGTCCGGAAGCTCTGCGTTTGTTACTCAGAAATGCGCACGCCAGCGTTGGCGCCAGAAAGCAGCTGAAAACTGAAAGTGACTGATTAGGAATGAAGAATGACCAACAATGGGAGACCCCTTCAAGTTCTAGGTCCCCCCCATTACTGTAGAACTTGTGACTCAGCTAACCAGCCAAACAGAAAATAGTCCTAGACCTATTTTCTGACAGGCACGGTTTTCTCGGTGAGCCCTACCAGACGCCCGACAGCCCAAAACCCGGGTGTCGTCCGTTTTGCCGGAAACCGGACCATACCATAATGCCAACGCTGCGAACGCATTCATGTGGTCAGAATCAGCTAGAAAAAATAGGAACACAGAGTTATGGCTGCCTGAACCCAGGCAGTGCCGTCGACGGTCTACGATGCCAAACAGTGCCACGTAGCAAGGGACATGGACCCTAGGCAGAGCATGATGCTTTAGACGCAATGGCACAGTGAAAACCAGCCCTGGGAGCATGCAGACAGCATCTGCGGTGGCAGTGACCGCCGGCGGCCCGACCGCCGAGGAGGCTTGCCGATGGAGTTGAGCACGTCGCTAGAGGGAGGAGGCTCCAGTGAACTGCGAGTGGACCTCAGCGTGCGTCGGCTCCACCAGACGACACTCCAGCAGCGTCGAGTTTTGCCGTCAGTCATCTGCACGCTGATGTACACAAGCGGGGAGGACACGACAGAGTACAATGAGTGATGCGAAAAAAACCACCCCTCCCCCATGACTCACAGGCGTAGTGCACATGGACGCACAGAGACCTAGTCAACAACCAGACTCCCCAAGGGCACGCAGAGACGTAGGCGGGGACAAAGAGAGCGACTCACGGACGCACACCAACCGAACTCACAGCCTTCTTGAACGAGTCGCGTTTCATTGCCTTGGTCAAGAAGTCAGCCAGTTGCCGAGCTGTCTCAACCCACATTATGCTGATGCTGCCGTCATGCAACACTGAACGCACATAGTGATACTCAACGTTGATGTGCTTTGTAAGTGTATGATGCACGCCGTCATTGTCGGCGATGGCCATTGCACTCTCATTGTCACAATGCAACGTGATGGATGCGACGGACTGACGCAACTCGGACAACAGACGACGCAACCACACACTCTCACACGCGCCTGAGCCACTGCTTGCTGCAGTTGCCTGCCGTTGCTGCTGCTGTAGGCTGCTGCTGCTGCTCACTGGTGCCAGTCACTGCACCTGGGTGACGTCTCCACGTGCGTCGTCGTATGCAGGAGTCGGACGCGGCCTGCCGCTCACCTCCTCGCGTCACGCGTGGGGGTCAGTGCTGCCGGAAAAGAATCTGGCAGCATTTCCCCTGGCCCAGTGGCCGTGGGAAAAAATCTGACGTCGCCACAAGGCGGGTCAAAGCTACCGGAAAAAATCCGTCAGCATTGCCCCTGCACTGACGTGTATGGGGGTGCGTCGATGTTGTCTGGCACCTGTACACCAATCTTCTGGTGCTGCTTCTATGCTCTGGCTCTGATAGCAGAAAGGAAAAACTAGGCAGTAGGTTGGGGCAGCACCGTTGTTGATGCAGCGTACGGGCTTCCACACTAGCTGCTTAAGTTTGCTGCCCCTTCAGTCTGCTGCTTTAGAGACTAAGTCTGGAAGCTCTGGGTTTGTTACTCAGAAATGCGCGTGCCAGTGTTATCGCCAGAAAGCAGCTGAAAACTGAAAGTGATTGATTAGGAATGAAGAATGAGCAACGATGGGAGACACCTCCAAGTTCTAGCTCCCACACACTAGTGTAGAACTTGTTACTCAGCTAACCAGCCAATCAAAAAATACTCCTAGACCTATTTTCTGGCAGGCAGGGTTTTCTCGGTGAGCCCTACCAGACGCCCGACAGCCCAAAACCCGGGTGTCGTCCGTTTTGCCTGGAAACTGGACCATAACATAATGCCAACACTGCAAACGCAGTCGTGCGGTCAAAATCGGCTAGAAAAATAGCAGCAAAGAGTTATGGCTGTGAACCCAGGCAGTGCCTACGACGGTCCATCATGCCAAACAGTGCCACGCTACAAGAGACATGGACCCTAGGCAGAGCATGATGCTACAAACGCAATGGCACAGTCAGAACCAGCACTAGGAGCATGCAGACAGCATCTGCGGTGGCAATGACCGCCGGCGGCCCGACCGCCAAGGAAGCCTGCCGATGGAGCTGAACACGACGTCGGAGGGAGGAGGCTCCAGCGAAATGCGAGTGGACCTCAGCGTGCATCGGCTCCACCGGACGACACTCCAGCAGCGTCGAGTCTCGTCGTCAGTCATCTGCACGACGATGTACACAAGCCGGGAGGACACAACAGAGCACAATGAGAGATGCGCAAAATACCAACAGAAGACACAACAGAGCACAATGAGAGATGCAAAAAAACCAACAACATCAGGTTGTCTAGAAAGATTCCAAGAGTGTACAGTCGCCATCATCCGTCTTCTTGCAACGTCAGCTTTCTTTCCCTTCAATCAAACACCATAGCCGTCCTCAGCCTTCGGCAATCTTGTTGCGCTTGTGGCACTGACATCATCCCTAAAACTGCTCTCCGTACCCAAGCCCGCCCAATTTGCTGTTACTAATGGCAGCCGTGTGTCCTGCATGAGAGCGTGCAACTCCACTAACAACCTGAATTTTGAGAGGATAGCGGATCCTGGTGTGAGGGAGAGCAAGGGAAATGGGAAGTACGAGCCAAGCATGGAAGAGGCAAAATGCCATGGATGCTTGAGGAGCGAAGGGTCGCGAAACAACAAGTAACAAGCGAGAGAGCAGGTAGGTTCCAAAGGAAGAGCTTGTAGGGTGACGAGTAGGCGGGCGGCGAGCCCATCCTCGCTCGCACCCACACATGGTGGGAGCCGAACCTTGGACCTCACCCACACATTATCCTCACACCTACGACCCAGCAAACTCGTGAAACAACCCAGACATGAATCTTACATAGCCTGACGCGGAGATAGTCAGTCACATCGACTGTCTCCCCAGCTTTGACGCATCTAGTGTCTTGAGAAGCCTCTGACCTGCTGTGGTCATGGGCGTGGACGCAATGGGTTTGGACTTAAGCAGTGAAGAAAAGCGCTCCCCCAGACTGCGGATGTACGCAGCCTGATGAACATGGAGTGTGCAATGAGACGATCACGCTGAAGCTCCATGCCCAAGAAGACGCGAGCAGGGCCCAAGTCTTTCATCTTGTACGTGGACTACATAAGCGTCTTGACTCACAGGCTAGCAGCCTGACTAGGCGATGCTAACTACAGGTCATCCACGTACACAAGGACATCGACGAATGGGGCAGAGGGTGGACTGACAAAGAGTGAGGGATCCACCATACTACGTCGGTAGCCTCCTTTCTCAAGAGTGGATGTGATGTCTTGGTTCCAGCACGGTGGCGACTGCTTCAGGCCATAGAGAGCCTTCTGCACTCGCCAGACTTGGTCAGTGCCATCGGAAAAGCCGGGAGGCTGGACCATGTAGATCTCCTCATCCAGCTGTCCGTAGAGGAACGCATTGTTCACATCCATCTGCTCTAACTCCCAGTCGTGGTGAGCCACAAGACTCAATAGCACTCTGGCAGTGGCATACCGTCCGACCGGTGCGAATGTCTCGTCGAAGTTGATACCGGGGACCTGGGAGAATCCCTTTGCCATGAGGCGTGCCTTGTACTTGTTGAGTGCACCGTTGGGCTTTTACTTGCATTGAAAGACCCAGTGAGCATCGATGGCTTTGCGTCCAGGCGGTAGATTGACAAGCTCATAGACCGAATGGTCATCAAGGGCGTTGAACTCTACATGCATTGTAGCCTCCCACTGCTGAGCATTGGAGGCTGTGCGAGCTTGACGTACAGTGGTCGGTTCAGGGAGCAAGGCAGTGGTGACCGATGTGGCGTGAATCTTCGCAATGTTGCTCAAGACGGCAGCTTCCAAGGCCCGCTCATTCTCGGAGGCAAGGAGCGTGTAACCGAGGACGGAACTGGGATGGGCGACCCCAGTAGCCAAGCACAGTTCGTCCATGCCGGTGGGGAGAACAGGCGAGTGGACAGGCTGAGACGCAAGCTCAGATGAAGGAGGGCGTGCCTCGGTTGTGGAGGTGTTAGAGCGGTGGGGTAAGGCACGAAGACGTCCACCCCGGACAAAGGGTAAGACAAGGGCAGAACCAGTGGGAACGTGCGGAGTCAGGTCAGGGACCCGGACGGGAGAGGTCATGGGTGAAGGGGCAACGGGAGGTGTGCCTGGGTTGGATGGGACAGTGGGAGACGAGGCAGACTGGGCAGAGTCAGTGACCGGAGACAATGGTACGTCAGAGGGGCTGGACGACACGTCAGAGGAAGAGGGCACAAAGGAGGTAGGAACAGGCCTGACAACGAGGACGACAATGAGGGTGAAAGCCACGGTGCAACAACAGGGACAGCCAAACCGGCTGGACCATCATCCCCCCTCAGCCGTGAGAGAGGGAGGAGGGAGGAGTCAGGGGACAGGCAATCGAGATCGCAAAGGAAGACGCACTCAAAGAACAGAGCATCACGAGACTTAACGACACGCTGAAGGACAGGGTCCTAGAAACGCCAAGCTTTAGACTTTGCTGAAACCCCGAGAAATGGGCACAGACGACCGCGAGGGGACAAGTTCCCATCACGGAGATCCTCTAGAAGCCAGACAAAAACAAAACTACCCCAGATTCGAGCAAGATGAAGACCGGCTCGATGACCATGCCAACGCTCAAAGGCTGTGATAGTGCGGGGTAGGGGACCATGGGGAAGACAGTTCCACACCCACGTCATATAGCACATTGCTTCAAAAGCAAAGAGCGGCGGCAGGCCGGTCTCAGATAGAAGTGTGCGGACACCGTCGACAAATGTCCGGTTCCAACGCGCAGAGACACCGTTTTGTTGGGGTGTGTAAGGAGCAGACGTCTCCAGACACAGCCCACAAGACTCGAGTAGACGAGTGGTGGGACAAAGGGATTCACCGCCACGGTCGCTGCGGAAGACTCGAAGCGAGCGTTGACATGCACGCTTAGCCTAAACAAGCCATGATTGAATGACAGACCAATCGCTCTTCTGGCAAAGAGCGAACACCCAACAAAAGCGAGAGAAATCATCGGTAAGGCACAAGACATAGCGACCCACGTCACCAAGAAGGTCATGAGGCAAAGGCCCCATGACATCCGCATGAACACGATCAAGTGGATTTGCAGAGTGAGACTTAGGAGGAGAGAAAGGAGAGCAATGCATCTTTCCTTACGCACAGTCAAGACAATCAGCAGGAAAAGAGGCACGGAAGGTAGAGGGCAAGAGACCAAGAGCAGGCTGGAGACGCAGCATGCTGTGAATAGCATCGGTGTGGACATGGCCAAGGCGACGATGCAAGAAACGGACGAAGTCATGGACAAGAGGGGGTGCAACGTGAGCAAGAGCAACGCCAACGGCAGGGGCGGAGGGGGCGTGCAAGAGAACACGATAGAGTTTTCCACACTTCACGCCACAGAGAATAGCAAGGCTGGAGGAACAAAGACAGACAGTGCCAACACCACGGCTAGCAGTGAAGTCCATACCTTGATCGTCTAAGGATGGCACAGACAACAGGTTGAGCTCTAGCGAGGGCACATATAGAACATCAGGCAGATACAGGACACCACTAGGTCCGACAAAGCGCACGACGCCCACACCCTGAACCTGAAGCAACTGAACAGACCCAGTACGAACAAAGCAGACAGAACCAACGGGGCGTAACGAGACAAACGACGAACACACGGACATCATGTGGTGGGTCGCCCCATAGTCGAGGACCCAGAGTCCACTGGACACACGCACAGGGGGGTAGAACACCGGATGTGGCCACAGTGCCAACGAATGACGGAGATGGGGTACAAAGGAAGAGCTCATGAGGAAGGAAGTCAGACTGCCAACGGTGAATCAACGGGACACAAGGCACCAAGAACGTGATCAGGAGGATCCCCACAAGGGACACTGTTAGTCTGACACACAAGACCTCTGGCCAGCGGTGTAACACCCTCACTTCCCTAATCGCAAAGGCGGGGAAGCTGAAGGAGGAACTGCTGAAGTTGGCGCTCGCAATCCCCGCAATCACCATCCACAGAGGCCGGCGGAGCCGGAGTAGACGTGCCGGTGGAAGGAGAGAACCACAGCATAGTGGTGTAGGCTGATGACGGGGGACCAGCATACGCAGGGGCTCCGTAAGGAGGTGACCAGCCCCAGGAGTAGGGGCCAGGCAACGGAGGCAAAGGCACACCAGAGGCGGCGTGAGCCTGAGCCTGGAAAGGGGTGGAGGAGCACAATGGAGCACCAACACCTGAGGGCGAGGGTGCTAAGGAGGAGCTGGAGGTGTCCGCCCAGTGATTACGCATCGCCCGGGCAAGCCAAAGGTCACCCGATGGAGCAGGGCAAGTCCGAGCACAGTGCTTGGTCAAGCCACAGTTCCAACACACGATGGCACCCGGAACCAGCGAGGAGTCAGTAGCACCCTTGTCCTTGCCCTTGCCTTTGCCCTTCCCCTTGCCCTTTCTACGATCTTGGGAAGCAAGGGTAGAGGCAAGGGAGGACGAGGAAGAAGCGGCGGAGGCAAAGGAAGATGCAACAGAGGAGGAGGGTGCAGCACCAGTGGTGAGCACAGCAACACCTGTGACAGCAGAGCGATGGAGATGTTTGTTCTGCAAGTAAGTCCACCAAGCAACGAGGCGCTCGGACGTGAAGTCCCAAAGAGCACCAATCGCAGGCGGCGACCTGGGCGGGACTGGCTGAGAGGCAAGGCGCTGGAGCTCATTAGCTTTGACTTCGCGAAGGAGATTGGACAGCTCAGGAATGAGGCCGTTGACCATGGTCAGAACAACAGAAAGTTGGCCAGGTGCTGCATTGTCAAGCTCATGAAGGAGCTTGAGACACCGAGCCCAACAGGCATTGACGGTCTCACCAGCTCGCATGAGGAGCGTGTTGAACTGGACCATAAGCGTGCTCTAAGCGGCTTGGCCGGTGACGGTGGTATGGTGACGCAGCATGGCATATGCGCCGATGGGGTCAGCAAGGTCAACATTGAAGGTGCCAACATCATCCATCAGCAACTCACGTGCAGCGGTGATGAGAGCGCGGACAGCATGGACGGAATCGGCGACAAGTGGTGTGAAGGGAGCAACAGCGGGGGAGTAGTACTCCCACAGCTTCTCTCCTTGAGCCCAGGCGCTGAAGCGCACTTCCCAAAAGGAGACGACGAGTGCAGAGATAAGCGCAGATTGTTGAGAAAAAATTCATGCTGGCAAGGCGTAGGCAGAGTGGAAGCAAGGGCGGCAGTGCCACTGTGCGCAGCAGCATAGGTGCAAGAGGAAGAAGGGGTGAACGCTGGAAGAGTGGGGCTAGCTCCGGAAAGGGGGACAACAGACGCAACGGGGAGGCGACCAAGTACAATAGCAGCTACCTCATCAGCAAAAGCAGCACGCTTGTCCTCAGCGAGCTTAAGACGATCCTTAGCCTCCTGCTGGGTCTTGCGAGCAAGGGCCAGCTGGCGCAGAAGGGTCGCAATGACTGACTCGTCGTCACCAGGCATGGTGACAATGTGTGGGATGTGCCGGACAGATTTTGGCAGAGTTTCCCCAACCCCTGTGGGCATGAAAAAATGGGGTTGCCTGAGGCAAATGATAAAATTGCTGCAGGATAGCCCATCCCAAGTCAGACAAGACAAGAAAAGAACGAAAGCAAGGACAGTGCCCAGCAAGGGAGTCAAGAGGAAGGGCTGGGCAGGAAGGCGAGGAGATGTGGGACTACAGTTGCGGCAATTGTAAAAAGGATGGCGACTGTAGATGCGGCTGGAACCACGAGAGCGAGCACCCCAACGGTGAAGGCGGCACTGAGAGTGATGAAAACGGCCGCAACTAAAACAACAACAGTGACGAAGCTGGAGCCGGCAGATGGGGCAGATGCGACGGCAGCCGACATAGAAGCGTGGATGGACGATGTGGCAACGACTGTAGCAGATGCAATTGAGGCCGTCGCCGATGCAATGGCAGAAGCTGCTGCGGATATTGGAGTACCTATGTCAGTAGTGGTTGCAGCAATGGGTCCAATGATGGCTGCGACCTTGGTGTACGACTCGATGGAGTGCCTGGCAGAGGTTGCTGTAGGAGCGCACGAAGCTCTAGTGGCCGCGGCGAATGTAGCTACAATTGTTGTAGCTGCATCTATGATAGCCGAAGTGGTACATGTAAGAGCACTTACAAGACTAACAACATCTTGTGTTAGTGCTGTGTATAACTGGGTAGGGATGACCTCCGGTTTGACGTGCGGCAAATGACCCCCCCTCCAGACAAAGGGGATGGGAGACGCTTACCGGACGGTGACGTGAAGCTCGCGTAGTTGCTGCTGAGGCAGACTCAGACGCCCGATCGCTGCTCATGCCTTTGCGACGACGTTCGTTGCAAGGCAGCGACCCCCTTCCGTAGTATCCACCAGACTAGAACACGCCTGGATTGTCATGATTCGCCAGCGTGGCAGCTGTCGCACCACCGGAGTAGTGGAGAAGTGAGGTTGGCGCTATCAATAGCACCGGCAGCACCGGCAGCACAAAGGCACGAAAGCTGCCACAACATGTGGAACTTCTGTACTACAGCACTTCCTTCAATGTGGCTTAGAGTGCAGCTGCAATGGCTGCGACTTAGATTGGCTGCTACTGCATAAAATGTGGCTGCTTAGGATGCGAGCGGCTGCTATTTAGGATGCGAGCGGCTGTTGCTGCGTAGAATGCTAGCGGCTGCTGCTTAGAACTGGCTGTTGTTGCGTAAAATGCAGCTGCTTACGATGCAGCTGTTTTGGCTGCTACACCTACGGTGGCTTTGGTTGTGGCAACGGGGCCTGTAGCAATGGCTAGAGCTGCTGCTATGGGCGTTCATCTGCGGCAGCCAGTAAATAAAATGTAGCGATGGCAGCGGCTGTAGGTGCTGGCACGCAATTTAGATGATGTCGTCGTAGCTGCATCTGTCGCAGTTGTAGTCACGGCTTAGAATGATACGACTAAAAGACGTGGCGGTGGTGTTGCTTAGGATGCAACAGATGCGGCTCCAACTGGCTGCTGCTGCTTCGGTTGGCACCGCTTACAATGTAGCTGCTATTGCTGCGGGTGCGTATCTCTAGCAACTGCTAAGAAGAATGCGGCGGCAGCAATGGCTGCACGTGCCAGCTCTGTAGTGCAACTGCTGTCGTCATAGCCATAGCTGTCACAGTCGTAATCGCAGCTAAGAAGGCTGCGACTCAGGACGTGATGGTGAGGTTGCTTAAGCTGCTGCCAAAGATGTGGTAGCCGTAGATCTGTAGCACCCGCGGACAGAAGCAGCCTCGCTAAAGCAAACTAAGGACACACCCACGGGTGTCCGCACGTTGCTCATGCTTCTGCCCACCACAAGATGGGCCCAGGTAGGGAGCTGCCGTGGGAGGGTGCT
Organism: Penium margaritaceum; assembly: GCA_023375785.1. Taxonomy (NCBI): domain Eukaryota; kingdom Viridiplantae; phylum Streptophyta; class Zygnematophyceae; order Desmidiales; family Peniaceae; genus Penium; species Penium margaritaceum. Next base: position 100,661 of record SZWC01007935.1, read on the forward strand.
CCACTGCAGCTTGGCAATGAGCGGGCTCCACGTGGCAGAATCGGCTGAGGAAGCGGTGGTGGTGACAGCGACCTGCCACACACCATGATCAAGGGCTCAATTTGCGAGCTCAATAACCCCTCTCTCTCAGAAGATGCGTGGAAGCCTCCTAGCGACACAGCCACCGACTAGGCGTCAGTGCCTGGTCAGACAGTGACGACAGTCACAAGTCGTGCACACAACGGCAAGGGTCTGGCTAGGAGACACAAGGCGAAGTGTCATAATGCTTCAATAGCATTTGCAAGGAGAAATGACAAATGACAGGTCCATGGCATAAGCACCTGCCGCGGCGCACGGCGGGTGTAGCACGCGGCGGTGCAAGATCTGTCCTAAAATCGGCCCAAAACCATTGCTTTGGCCATAACTCTGCGCGCACATGTCAGAACGCTACGACGTCTGAACCTAGACATGTAAGACCAAAATCCGGACGCTACGACTGGTCACATGCATGCATCCGGCATCAAACGATGGACACACAATGCAAAAACATGCAAATCGGGCCCAAGGCCAGTCTAACGATAAACTCCTGCGTGCTGTAGAAAAACTACAAGAGGTCTCGAGTAGCGTCCAGAGCTCTGAAACGGTCGCCGGTCAGCTCCAAGATGGTAGTCTGCCACCAGATGACGCACCGGTACCACCAGGGTCCGCATCAAGGATCTACACAAGTATGGATACGGCCGAGTGGTCAGAGTAAACTGTACAGGTCGACAGGAACGTCACAAATCCCAACATTCCCCCATGACCCGATGGTACGCATGTCCATGCACGTGCAGTACTCAGACGAGTACAACAACAAGTGCAATGACAAATGTGACACAGACACAGACACATCCCACACTCAACCACTCTCAGGCAAGGGGCGAAGTCTAACAGAATGAATGGCCACCAAGAACTTTCCGTGTGCTAGTGCCTTCGTCAAGAAGTGAGCACGCTACATGTCAGTGCCAACACAAATGACGGAGACCACGTGTTGCTCCGCCAGATCACGCACAAAGTGATGCTCAACCGTAATGTGCTTGGTGCGAGCATGAAAGATACCTGAGTTCTCCGCAATGGAAAGAGCACTCTGGTTGTCGCAATGAAGAACAATGGCGGGTACTGACTTGCCAAGCTCAAGGAACAAGCGCTGCAGCCATACCGCCTCAGCAGCCCCTACATCCAGAGCAACGTACTCTGCCTCCGATGAGCTACATGCAATATAGCCATGCTTCCCGCTACACCAGGATACAGCGGTCCCACCGAGCAAGAACACGTAGCCGGTGCGACTGCGTCCATCTGGGCTCCAGGCCCAGTCGCTGTCGGTGTAGACGTCAAGGACCACCAAACACTACCGGCGAAAGCAGAGTCCGAGGTACGGTGTGGAGACCACGTACGGCACCACTTGCACAGCCGCGTGAAGGGCTCTAGCGCATGGAGCCTGCGAAAACTGGGCATGGATGTTGACGGCAAATGCGATGTCAGGACGTGTGGTAGTGGCCAGGTACATCAGAGATCCGATGAGACGGAGGTATAGGGTCACATCCACTGTCTTCCCCAATTGTGTGGGATCGTCCACCTTCAGGGCATTCTGCCCATCAGGCGTGAGAGGTGTGAAAGCTATGGGCACTACACCGAGGAGGTCGCTGAAGTGCTCCCCCACAACACGTGCATATCAGGCTTGATGTTGTAGTAGAGTACGATGCCTGTGGTCTCGCACGATCTCCATGCCAAGAAATAACGCTGCACGACCAAGGTCCTTCATCTTGTAGGCAGTTTTGTAGGATAGCCTTGGCCTCCTGCACAGCCTCCAGTGAAGCAGACGCGATCAGAAGGTCGTTGACATACACCAGGATGGCGGTGAATTGCTCAAGAGTCCATTGGATGAAGAGAGAGGGATCTGCCTCGCTCTGTACATATCCCATACGAGTCAGGGTGCCAGTGATCTCCTGGTTCCAACACCGAGGAGACTTCTTCAGGCCGTACAAGGACATGCGCAAGCGCCAGACCTTGTCTTTGTCCTCAAATCCGGGTGGCTGAGCCACATAAATCTCCTCATCCAGAGAGTCATGGAGGAACGCATTATTCACATCCATCTGGTGCAATTCCCAGTCATGCTGAGCCACTACACTAAATAGAGCTCAAGCTGAGGTCAAGTGGCCAACAGGGACAAAGGTGTCAGTGTAATCAATGCCCTCAATCTGAGAGTACCCCTTGACGACCAAGCGAGCCTTGTGGCGTTCCAGTGAGCCATCCGACTTCACTTTCTTGCAAAAGACCCACTCGACCTGAATAGCCTTCCTTCCAAGTGGAAGGTCGACTACCTCGTAGAATCCGTGATCTCGGATAGCACGAAGCTCATCCTCGCAGACAGCATGCCAAGCGTCAGCATCCTGTGACAAGAGAGCTTCCCTCAGTGTGCCCGGATCAGGCGCCATAGAGGGAGAGCTCTACGTGGCAAGAGCGCACGTCTCAGTGCTAGGTCTGATAATCACAAGATCCGCTGCTGCATCACAAGCAATATGAAACTCGCGAGTGACGAGGTCGTGCCCTACCGGACACGTTCGATGTACCTTTGTGCCGGGATCACCACTCGAGATGCTGCGAGCGGAGCGCCTGGATGCGGGACCAGACACTCGCTTAGTTACGGAGTCCAATGGTCGAAGACGACCGCCAGGCTCACGGGGATAACCCGGGCTCGAGGGGCGCACCTCATGCTCAGGAGGCTCAGGCACAATCCCAGCTGGGGAGGGCTGAGGCAAGGGAGCTGGTGATGCTGTGCAAGGAGATGCTAGTGTGGGACACACGGGGCTCGGTGTGATAGTAGGAGCATGTGAGGCAGGTCCACGCACAGAGGCAGGAGTGCCGGCGGATAGAGGTACGGTCACAGGAATACGCACAGGTACAGGATCATGGGTACCTGTGGGGTGCGAGGGGACATGGGTAGAAGCCAGCGGTGCTGGAGAGATCTCTTGACCGACAGCGATGATCGCTAGGTCATCAAGAGCCACAGAAGCGGAGGGAGCTTGATCGGACACATCAGCCTGGCGAGCGGTTCTCGCAGGCGCAGACTCCCCCAGCCGTCGAGAAACCTCACACGTAGGAACGTGTGTGACGGACAGCGACATGATTGAAATCAGATCACGGTAGGTGAGGGACTCAAAGAAGAGCATGTCGAGTGACTCAACAATGCGACAATGAGCAGGGTCCCAGAATCGCCATGCCTTCGACCGCGGAGAGATGCCGATGAAGGCACACAAGCGATCCCACGATGAGACCTTGGACCCCTGTTGGTCCTCGGTGTACCACACAAAAGCCAAGGATCCCCAGACGCGAGCGAGGACAGGTCAGCACGGTTGCCAAACCAGAGCTCATAAGGTGTGACGTGGTCCAGAAGAGGACCGTGCGGGAGGCGGTTCCAGACCCAAGTCATGTAGGCAAAGCCTTGAAAAGTGAAGGGCTCTGGAAGACCGCACACAGACTGCATAGCGCGAACCGCATCTTCCATGGTGTGGTTCCAGCGCTCAGAAACACCGTTCTGTTGAGGAGTAGCAAAAGCAAAGACTTGGTGAAAAATCCTGTGCTTGGTGAAGAAGCTGTCCATCTCGCCAAGAAATTCGCCGCTGCGATCCGAGCGGAAGGTGTGCAACGTGTGGCAGGACTGACGCCCAGCCATCAGTAGCCAGAGGCGAACCGCTAGAACAGCGTCACTCTTCTGGCGCAGGCTGTAGACCCAGAGCATCCGGGTGAAGTCATCAGTCCAGGTCAGGGCGTATCGACCCTGATCGGACAGAGACTCGACAGGAGAGGGACCAAGAAGGTCCGAATGGCCTAAATCAAGAGGGTGAAGTACGCGTAAACGGGAGTCAAGGTAGGTGCAACGATGCATCTTACCCTTAGCGCAGAAGAGACAGTCGATCTTGGGCGGCTTCTCGAAAGAAGCCGCGTCAAGACCGAGGGCAGGCTATGTCCAAATGAGCTTCGACACAATGTCGGAGCCTACATGAGACAAGTGGGGATGAAGCAATCGCTGGTGCTCAGGAATCAGAAAACCAGTGAAAAACACACGAGCGGAAGGGGAGGGGGAGCAAGGAGCAGAAGTCCGAGAGACACGATACAGGTCATCCACAACAAAGGCACAAAGAACAACGCCACGAGTGTCAACAGCAGTCACAATCGCGGACTCTGCAGTGTGCTCCACAGTGAGTCCCATCAGTGTGCAAGAACGTACAGAAAGCAAACTGAGCTCAACGTCAGGCACAAATAGCACCTCGGAAAGATACAGGGGGCCAGACGGACCATCCAAACATACGACCCCAACACCCTCGACTGGGAAGGACTGACCAGAGCCTGTGCGAACGGAACGAAAAGACGCAACAGGGCCGACAATAACAAAATCACTATGACGACAGGTCATGTGATGAGTGGCACTGGAATCGATGATCCAAGTGCCACCGGAATCACGACTAGAGGACGTCACTGTACAACGGACATTGGAACACTCGGCCTCCGACAAACGCTAGAAAACAGGTGGGGAGGAACGACGAAGGGCACAAAGGTGAGACTCATGAATCCAATCTGTACAGTGAGGCCCATGGTCATCACATGCCGACTGTGCCCCCCCACACGAGTCATCCCGAGCCACAAGAACAGACAAATAGATAGTCTATGAACCACCCGGCTGTGACAACACACTCGCACCTCCCTAAAAGGGAAGCGCCAGAAGGTGTCAAAGCTCGGCGATGGTGCGGTCACGTGGGTCTGGGTCGCCGCTAGTTGTCGGTGGTGAAGCGGGAACTGCTGCGGTCGTGGTCGCCGCACGCTCAGAAGATGTGCTTCTCGATGAAGACCGTAGTGCATGCGCAGCCTAGAGCCTGCGAGTAATCCGCGCCCAGTCGAGCGATTGCTATCACTCGGTGTAGCGTTGGGTGCCTCCACAGTTGTAGTAGTGAACGGAGCGTCCACTGCTACTGCCAGATGACGGCTGCTGTTGCGACTGCTGCTGGCCCGAGCAATGCCTCTGTTGCCCCTTCTTCCCCTGTGTTACTGCCACGACACCCTGTGTCTGAGTCGGTATAATCGGGGTGGAAGGAGAGGAGGAGGACGTGACAGAGGATGGAGGAGTCTGCAAGAGGGGCTTTGATGGTGATGCAACTACTACTACAGCAATGGAGGTCTCCTGATGAGCCACCGTTGCCTCACGGGCGGAAGTCACCTGGAGGAAGAGCTGGTGCGCCCAGGGAAAAAGCTGCAGTGAGGCCAAAAAAGGCTTGAGCACGGCATCGCTGTACCTCGTGAAGATGCATGTGTGCTCAAGGCGAACTCCGAGCACGATCGTGCGGAGCGCCCACAGCTGTGCACCTCCTGAGGTCCCAGTGCGCGTGTAGATGCGCATGGCGCGTCGCCAATAGTCGGCTGCAAGCTCAGCATGCCCCTGACGAAGGGAGTGAAAGGCACGGATGTGGGCGGTGATGGTGGCGTGCGTCTCTGCAGCAAGCAGGGATAATGCTAGATCCCAGCCCCCGCATGGATCAACCCCGGTGCCCGTGTCCGCCTCGCCAAGGAACGAGCAGAAATCGACGACGGACTCGCGCGCCATGGCGTAGAGAAGTCCGCGCATCGCCCCAGCCCCTGTCAGCACCTGTACTCCGTCCGTAGTCTGATACGGATTGTGGTAATAGGGCCACACGCCCTCTGAAGTGGCCCAAACCTTGAAGAGGATCTCCCAGCAGTCAAAGCCATCTTCGCAGACATACCGTGGGGGCGGTGTCTCGAAGTCCTTGGGTTACCACTCCGTAGGGAGAGCAACCACAGGCTGGGAAGGACGAGGGATGGGAAAGACGCCGGGAAGAGGGAAGTCGCTCGGGTGAAGGTCAAGCGACGATCGAAACTCGGGAAAGCGAGATGTGTGTTGGGGCCAAGAGCTTGTCTGAAGCTGGCGGAGACGCTCCTGAAGCACACGAATCTCACGCTCAGGGGAGTCACCCTCCATGCCTGTCATGTCTGGATCCTCGTCCCAAGGATCAAGAGGTGGCGGGTCGGCTCCAGCTCCTGTCTCCGTTGTTGGAGCTGACTGCTGTGTAGAGGGTGCAACCCCGGCCGCTCCCTCAGAGGTCTTTCGTGGAGTCGTGGAATGACCTCGAAGAAGCTCTGTGAGTGTACAGATGGCGTCCGTCTGCTCCCGCTGCAGGTGACGCATCTCGTCTTGCTGGCTCCGCAGGTCCTCAATAGCCTGCGAACGTGGGGTCATGCCTGACGGCTGCGTGCGCGGTCGTGGCAGCAGTTGCGCGCTGCTGCTGCTGCTGATGCGTGCTGCGCGCTGCTGCTGCTGCTGCTGCTGTTGCTACTGTTGTACGCTGCGGCTTCTGCACGCTACTGCGTCGCCGCGTGCTGCTGCCACTACTGCTGCTCCGTTGCTACAGCCGCCACTCCTGCTACCACTGCTGTTGCGCTATTGCTATGCCGTTGCTGCTGCCGCTGCTACTGCATTGCTGCTGTGCTGCTGCCGCCACGTGCTACTACTATACTGCTGCCGCCGCGCGCTGTTGCCGCCGCTGTTGCCGCCCTACTGTTGCTACTGCTCAATGGTGCTACTGCTGCATGTGCCAATGTCAGCCGCTGCTGGTGACTGCAGTCTACTGCAGTTGTCGCCTGCTGCTGCTAGCGGCTACTGCTGATGCAGTGTCACGTGGTGATGGTGAGCGACGTCGACGGCGATTGGCTGTCGTCATCGATAGGTCTCTGTGAATCTACTGTACCAGGGACTCTCACTGCTGCTGCTCTGCTGCGTCTCTGCTGTGCAGCTCAGTGAGAACTGTCTCACCGCTCTGATACCATGAGAAGATGCGTGGAAGCTTCCTAGCGACACAGTCGTCGACTGGGCGTCAGTGCCTGGTCAGACGGTGAGGACAGTCACAAGTCGTGCACACAACGACAAGGGTCTGGCTAGGAGACAGAAGGCAAAGTGTCAGAATGCTTCAATAGCATTTGCAAAGTGAAGTGACAAATGACAGGTACATGGCATAAGTACCTCCCGCGGCGCACGGCGGGTGTCGCACACGGGAGTGCTAGATCTGTCCTAAAACTGGCCCAAAACCATTGTTTTGGCCGTAACTATGCGCAGACATGTCAAAACGCTACATCGTATGAACCTAGACGTGCAGGATCAAAAGCCGGGCGCTACGACTGGAAACATGCATGCATCTGGCATCGAACGGTGGACACACAATGCAAAAACATGAAAATTGGACCCACAGCCAATCCACCGATAAACTCCTGCGTGCTGGAAAAAAGCTGCAGGAGGTCCCGAGTAGCGTTTAGAGCTCTGGAACGGTCGTCGGTCAGCTCCAAGCTAGTAGTCCGCCACTAGATGACGCACCGGTACCACCAGGGTCCGCATCAAGGATCTGCACGAGTATGGACACGGCCGAGTGGTCTCAGTAAACTGTACAGGTCGACAAGAACGTCACAAATCACAACACTCTCCACTGCTCTGATACCAGAGGATAGTGGGTCCTGGTGTGGGGGAGAGCGAGGGAAATGGGAAGCACGAGCCAAGCACGCAAGAGGCAAAACGCCATGGATGCTTGAGGAGCGAAGAGTCGCGAAACAACAAGTAACAAGCGAGAGAGCACGTAGGTTCCAAAGGAGGAGCTAGCGGGGTGACGAGCGGGCGGGCAGCGAGCCCATCCTCGCTGGCACCCGCGCATAGTGGGAGCCGAACTTCGGACCTCACCCACGCATTATCCTCACACCTGCGACCCAGCAAACCCGGGAAACAACCCCGACACGAAACTCACACTCCCCCACTAGGAAACCTAGTGTCAATACTAAATCGGGTTATGCAAGCCTGTGCTAGAGATAATCCAAATGCATCCTGTGAATGTGGCTCTAGATGGTCTCCTTGGGAGGCGGCACCACGTGGGCGGTGACGTCAGCGCCAATGTCAGTTCAACATCATTCACTTGCGTCAGTGTGATGAGTGTACAGCGAGGCCAGAGGTCACAACAGATTTGTGGGACACAAACCAACATGTTGTACCTACATACAACGATCTCCATTATTTCGAAGTACGTTACTTACATGCTAGAAAATGGTTGGGACCCCTGTTTGAAATTTGATGCTAGCTGCGTCACCTGTCGCGAGGAAATTTCTGGTCATGACCACAACGACCATCGATACTGGACAATGTTGATTCTCTCTCTTCTCTGGCTGCACAGATGCTACAGAGAAACTGCTAGGAAGCTTCCTAGCCTTGCTGCTGCTGACTTGGCAACACTGTCCAGTCAGCTGACGCACTAGCAAGCAGGCAGGTGCAAGAAACAGCAAGGATCAGACTAGGGAGACGCGCAAAGTCTCATAAGCTTCAATAGCTTAGTAAATGCAGAGAGAAATGACAACTGACAGGTCCAGGGCATAAATACCTGCCGCGGCGCACGGCGGGTGTCGCACGCGGCAGTCCAAGAGCTGTCCTAAAACCGGCCCAAAACCACTGTTTTGGCCGTAACTCTGCGCACACATGTCAGAATCCTACGCCGTCTGAACCTAGACGTGCAGAATCAAAAGACGCACGCAACGACTGGTCACATGCATGCATCCATCGACGGACAGCGAGTATATAATGCAAAAACATGCAAATGGGGCTCATGCCCAGTCCGCCGAAAGGCGCCTGCAAGACGTAGAAGTCACGGCAAGGAGTCCCGGTGATATCTGGGGCTCTGCAACGGTGGTCGGTCAGCTCCAGACGGGTAGCCCGCCGCCTGTCGTCGCGCCGGTGTCACCAGGGCCGCCTGCCTCAGGGATCTGCACGAGTATGGACACGGCCGAGTGGTCACAGTAAACTGTACAGGAACGGTACAAAGCACAACACTCCCCCATGACCCGATGGTACGCATGTCCATACGCGTGCAGCACTGGTGCAACCACATAGTGAATGACACAGACAGATGAGACGGCAACGTACATCCCACACTCAACCACTGTCACGCACGGGGCGAAGCCCAACAGAACGAATGGCCACCAGGAACTTTCCGCGTGCAAGTGCCTTCGTCAAGAAATCAGCTCGCTG
>SZWC01007936.1:32186-72055 GCA_023375785.1 Penium margaritaceum
GAGGAGGAGGAGGAGGATGAGGAGGAGGAGGAGGAGGAAGGGAACTGGAGGAAGAACAGAAGGAGGAGATTGGCAGACAGAGAAAGCCGGCTGGACCACATCCTCACCTGCAGGCGCAGCAACTCCCGGGCAATGCCGGCGCCAATCATATCTTCGCCGTGCCCGTTGCTCAGAAACAGCAACCGGCACACAAGAGCCCTCCCATGCCGCTCACTCCGCTCCTCTGCCTGCCTGCTCACTCCCGTCCTCTGCTCACTCCCCTCCTCTTCTGCGACCGCAGCTGAACCCGCCCCCGACACCGCCCGTGGCAGCAGGAGCGCCGCAAGTGGGGAAGAAGCAGGGGAGGAAAAAGGAGGGGAAGCAGGGGCAGAAGAGGAGGCCAGAGGAGACGGGGAGGCGGAAGGGCAGGGCGATGGCATCCACGACCTCACGGGTGTTGTCAGCTGTTGGTGCCATACCCGCCGCCTCTCATGCTGCCTTCCCGCCCGAAGTCCGCACACCAAGACGCCCGGCGGAGGGCGAGGAGGAGAGGCGCCAGGCGCTCCTCTCCTCCCGGGGGCAGGAGAGGATCCGCTGGCGGGCGCTGTCCTCCGTCCGCCAGGGGCCTGCCAGGGCCGCGCAGATGGCGCAGGGCCCCTGGCGCCCGACTGGTGCGGTGTGAGAGCCGTCCCTTCTGCAAGCAGCAGAGGGCGCAGAGCCACATGGGATGCTGCGGGATGTGCGGCGGCGGCGGGTGAGACGGCGGCGGCGGACAGAACGGCGGGTGTGGCGATGGGCGGGTGCAGGCTGCGGGGGCTGGCAGGAGGGACCCTCGGCTGCGGCGTGGCGCAGGCCCGCATGGTGGCGTGGAAGTTGCCGCTGTGTGGGTGAAGGAAAATGAGAGGACCAGGAAGAAGAGGAGCAGGAGGCCGAAAACCGCTCAAGGGAATTGCGAGCAAGACACAGCGAACCCCACGGGTGTCGTGGCACCCGCAACACGATCCTCTGCGCAGCAACACGCTCACACTACTCGTCTGCCGTTGCCACGGCCGACGATTGCACTGCCTCTCACACGCTTGACAACCACGAAGTTTGTCCACCTCACACCCCTGCGACGCCGAACAGAGCTCGCCGTTGGTCGAATGACTAGTTCACGGCGTCTTCCGTCTTTGTACATCTGAAGCTGCAGCTGCTGCTGTTGCTGCTGCTACCACTGCTGCAGCTTTCGCTGCTGCTGCTGCTGCTGCCGCTGCTGCTGCCGCTGCTGCTGCCGCTGCTGCTGCCGCTGCTGCTGTCGCTGCTCCTGCCACTACTGCTGTTGCTTCTACTGTCGCCTTCTGCTTCTGGCCCTGAACCGATGCATTAATTTTGATTTTGATTCTATGGTAGGGAGGCGGGAGGCGGCACGCGAACTTCGCCGCGAGAGCTCGCAACTGTAACCGAATCCGCCAAAAAAACTTGCGAAAGCGAATGAGGAATCATATGACTCCCGCTGATTTCCTCATATTCTAGTCGGCTGTCGGTCTACGTGGCAGGCTTCCCAACATGTGCGAAACGTCTTACATGCGGAAACGGCAACAATCAGTCGGAAAGCCCGTCATCGAGACGTTAATATATAAAGCATTGTCAAACCGCGTTTCACCAGATCTCAACCTACATCGAATTCCAAATTTGAGTTTCCTTCGCACGTCGATTGAGGAAATTAAAGAAGGAAGCTCAGAAGCTTCGCCTTGCAAGAGCGGCGTCGCATCGCTATGCAACGTCGCTACGTGCATGCAACTAGAAACGGACGAACAAGGATATAGCCATTCTCCCAAAAACTCAGGGCAGCTATCCACCCAACTCAGAGATTGATAAGCGCGAGATTGACGGATTTCAAGTTGTAGTCCCGTTGATTCAAACCGTTTCCCTCCGACACGTAGAATCAACAAAAAATGAAGGATTGAGAGGGAAAACAAGGAAACCCTAGAATCAAAATCATTGATTCTGCGTTGGTTCAGGGCCTCTGACGTTGCCGTTGTTCCGGACTCCACAGTTACTGCTATGAGAAGCCAATTGTTTCCTCAAATAGACATCCAAAACGGACTTAATTAGTTGTGTTCTAATTCTCTATTTCCGCACTATCGACAAGCTAAGTAGAACATGGAGCATGCAATTAGTCCATTTAGCTTAACTCAAGTGGTGGTTTTGGCCTCACAAAACCACCACAACCACATCCACCCACATCAATTCTGAATCATAAGCTAGCTCCGGCGACCGTCGACTTTCGATCCCGCATTCGCAAGGTGGTTTCATCGCTGTCGCCCTCTTTACAAGATAGCTTGCCATTCCACAACAGATCGCAACGGTCGATCGCAATGTTGCTAGCTTAACTATAACTAATCTAGTCTGTTTTGGAACTCCTCCTCAGACCAACGGTGGTGGGCCCCTCTCACACAAACCTCTAGCAACTCCAAGTTGCGTTCTCTCTGCCCTCTCCAAAAAAACTAGTGAATTAGAGGTCCTTTTTGTTAATCTCCTCTCACATCGGAGCACATCGCAACTTGCTTAAACGGGACAGTACTACACAAAATCTTGAAGTGTTTTCTGATACGTGATTGTTGAAGTTGACCCATGTTATGAAGTGGCATCCCATGATGCACGTGCGATTGGTGGCACATTGTCAACGAGTTGCAAAAGGTTGTTGTAGCCCAAAGGGCTTAGCAACTCGTACCAACTGCCCAAACCACTGTTGTTTCTTTCATATTTTCTTTATAAGGATTATGATTTCATCCAAAACAGTTTTGTCCTTTTACTCCCGAAGTCACTCCAAATTTAGGAATATGAACAAACGGAGTTATAACTATGCATGCAACATGCAAACGGAAGCTCTCACACAGGCGCAAAATGAAATCAAACATGAAAAATTGGGCGCCATGCGGTCAAGAAAACAATTGAGTAAATTCAGTGAGAAAGGGGTCGTAAAAGATGTCAAGTACCAGCCTAAGCACATGCCCATACTACATGACACACATGCAACACTATCCAAACACACACTACGCAACACATTCATAAAAAAAGTTTCTCTTTCAACAACTCTTAAAATAAGCGCTCCCTCATATTCAGATTGTGATGAAGTCTGACTTCCTATGCAAGGAAAGCACAAATCTACCACATTTAAAAATCAACAAGGCCTACATGAGAAGACCTTTGTTAGGATTCGAGGAGTTTGTAGAGAGAGAAGTTGATACCAATTCAACAACCTTTGCATGCCAGCAAAGACTTAGTAAGTGCCATGACACAAACCTAATAATGTTTAGCACTTAACACAATCGATGTTGTCACTTACATGTTTTTGTGTATCTGACACACAAAACTAAGTAAATCTTCTTTTTTTCCCATGGAATTCTAGACCTTTCCTAACACCTATATTGTGCACTTCCACAACCTTTGTATACGAGAACACATCAAAATAATCACCTTAAATTGGTGCACTCAAATTTTGAGGGGGATTTTACACTTATTGAGAGCTTCTACACGTGAATGTGAAAGAGTCCATAGAAACATGTCCCAACATGGCACTAGAATGAAGTTCAATTCTAATGTATGCTACTTCAAATTACTAACCGCATCTTCATTACATTTCTTCCATCGAAGAGGAGTTGTAACACAATAGAAAACTGGCAAAATGTTGTCTATTTGATATGATTTATCCCCACATGTGGGTAGAATAGAATCTGAATGCATGTTCATGTCTATCATTATCAACAACCGTGATTTTGGCCTAGGGAGCACAAAGCTTTCTCTTGTGGTCATGTACCCAGAGGTAGCAAATGATGACTTATGGAGGCATGTCGAAGTCCTAATGAGGCCCTTCACTGCTTTTCTATACCGGAAAAGAATTCCATCATATACTACTCGTGACCTCCATGTTCAAATAAATTCATTATTTACCTAAACAAAGCTTTTAATTAGGGAGTGCCTATAATTTTAAGGTCCACCAAAAAATGGAACCATGAATCAAATAACGGGTTGTTTCGATAAGTGTGCCTTGAGATATGTCCAAGAGCATGATTTGGACATGCAAGCTAATCGTAATGTACAACCTAACAGGCTTCCGCATTAATCTTTCTAATTGGACAACAATAACTTGGTAACTTCAAAAACTATGCTTGACTTCGGGACCTTCTTTTCTATTCATAGAGACAGTGAATACTCATGAACCCGTATAATGAGACCCATCTAATTCTCATATTTGCCTTTTTCATAGCATGAGTGCGGACTAAAATGGTGTCTCCAAACAACGAATATAAGTATGCTTCTATGTGCAGCTCCTTATTTCAAAGGAATGACACATCCCTCTATGTTATGTGTATAAGATACGTTGATGAAAAACCTTCTGTTATGAGGATCATCATTTCAATTGCGCTCCAAGAAGGAATAACAACAATCACATAACATATAGTATGAATAATAATCATTGGCACTTGTGAAAGAGGAGTATGCTCAGACTACAACAACTACAGACAACGTAGAAACGAAATGGCACAACATCAAAGAAATAATAAAAAAGAAGAACAAGGTATTAGGGTTAAAGGAGCATACGAGCAATCGTATGGTTACATATGGTAAAACTCTAAGCAAGTACTTGACCCCAAATAACATTCATGTAGGTTGATGAAGTTTACAATGCGAACATGAGTTGACGTGAGTGGATATTGTTGAAAGGTGCCATTACTACGCTGGTGTTAAGCTTTGATATGGTGAAGACGGCACTGCAATCGGAGCACTATACGGAAAGTTACGGATTTTACGGTGAATTCCCGGGTCCACGTCTATTGGGAATTCTCTCCTGTGCAGACCAGATAAAATTTTTCAACCAGCCCTGAAGCAGTGTAAAGGGCCTGGTCTGTAATATAGTGTGTTGGCATGCGCAAGAGGGTTGCGCATGCCTCTAGTTAGCTCTAGCGGGGAGGGGAGCTGCCTACTGTGCAGCACTACATAACTGCCTTGGTTAGGGAGTCCTCTAGCTGACTGGAAAGGAATCATGCACCCTGAGCATGAGGCCTACACTGCATCATCAACCACATGCATAGAGCCTGGGCCCTTCAACCTACATGGGCCAATCTGGAATAACCTTCAAGAGGCACCTGATCGACGGATCTGATGCAATAGCATGGCAAGATCAACGGCCGTCAGAGAAAAGCCTGTATAGCAAGCAACCTCCTGGGGAAGCTACACCTGAACACCTGATGAAGCTTCATCAACAAGGAAGCTTCTCCTTGAACCTGCAGGGATGCCAGTAACAACTCTCACCTACAGGAAGCTTCTCCTGGAAGGAAGCTTCCCCAAGATGCAGCAAACCTGAACCACCTGAAGGAAGCTTCTCCTTCAGGTGGTCAACTTGCCAAGACCACATGTGTAAAAGGGGAAGCTCCTCTCAGTTCACATCTATCTCAGCATCTCAGCTTTTTGCAAGCACTCAGCCCTGCTCAAGCCTCTGACTCTGGAGCCCACACCAAGACTCTACTAGAGATCCCTCCAAGGCTCCTTTAAGCCTGGCAAGGCATGCCAGCCTGGGTGGAGGCTTCCCTGGAGGCCAGTCAATCTGGAGATTGCGCTAAGACCCTTGCTACGACGGCCTGGAGGGCCTAGCAAGACGTTGCCCCTCTGTGGGCCAAGAGCTTTGCGAGCCTAGCTTGCCTAGGATTTTCTATGTACCATACTTGTATTGTGTATCAATCAAGATTTCAGTCCAGATTCCCAACCCTTGCCTTGCTATTGTACATGCTGCACTACTGATCACCCAAAGATCCTACCAACAAGGGCCCTAGTCCTTGATACCAGTCTCACATAATCAACATGGTATCAGAGCTCTAGGCGGTGCTCCTAGCATTTTGTAGCAACAGTAGCAACAGACCACGTTGGTGGTGGAGACGTTCTCCACCAGCCCTGTACAAGTGCGAAGCCAGAGGCGGAGGTGACGTCATACCACGCACGTGAACGGTGTTCTACCTGCACAAATGCACGAGCAACATGGAAGAGGAGAACACTCAGTCAGCTTCTCCTACACTTGATGACCAATCATTTTTGCATGGCATCCGCATGGGCCAAGAGTAGGGGTGCCATGTCACAGGCCACGCACATCACCAAGCTGTAGAGGTGCAACGCTAGGCGAAGGAGGCGCAACGTCTGGCATAGTAAGAAGCTGTAGGACGTCAAGCTGTGGAGCAAGAGAGGGAGGCACTGAGGCAGCAGGTTGCCACTCAAGAGCTCCTACGTCAATAGGAGAAGCTTACCCATGTAGCTCGAGCATCGCAGACGCAACAGCTACAACAGTCACATGCTGCTCAAGTAGCCCAAATCGCACAACATCAGCAGCAGTTGGCATAGGCTCAACAGTAGCAGCTTCAACAACAGCAGCAACAGCAGCAGCAGATGTAGTGGCAACATGGTTCACAAGGATCCTCTACACATCTGCCTCAAGTGAGCCCTCCTTAAGTCGTGCAACCAGCCATGTCCCCACAAGTGCAGCCGGTAGCAGCACCACAAGGAGGCATGCCACAGCCGTTTGTGGCTCTACGGTCACAACCAGCTCCGATGGTGCCACCCATGGGATACTGCTAGCATATGCACCAAGCACTAGGACCGCAACCCTTTGCGGTAAAACTATCACCAGTTCATGCAGGAGTAGCAGTACCACCACAAGGGCCTTAGCGAATGGAACAAGGCTTTGTGCCACTCCCACATGCAATAGCACACGGCAAAGCATACCAAGGCCTGGAGGACGGCGTGCCTCAAGACCGAGCCTCACTACATCTGCACAAGCTCAAGTTTGACAAATTTGATGGCAAGAACTTCCCGCACTGGGCGCACAAGTTCAAACAAGCGACCCAGATGTACGGCATCTGGAAGTTCTACAAAGGCTATTACACGCCTTCACCCCCAGGGTCCCTGTCTAGCGTGGAGGCTGAGTACAACTACTTCACCAGAGCTGCTTTCATGGTACTGGACGACCATCTGACTCCTTGCATCCAGTAAGCCATACGGATGTACAAGGAGACTGTTGAACCAGCTTGCCATGCTTGGTCTTACCTGCTACGGACCTACATGTCTGGCGATTCAACCTCGCGCATTTGGGATGCTCACCTCCTGATGGAATTGTCGCACATCAACCTCAATGGCTTCGACGACATCGAATCCTACATCAACAAAGCAAAGTCACTTCACGATCAGCTCGTAGTGACAGACGCTCCCGTCTCTGAGCCTGTGTTTGTGACCTTTCTCCTCAACGGTCTGACATGGGACTTGGACGACGTTCAGAAGGTACTCAAGTTCAAGCGTGAAGCACAACTCATAGGAGCAAACGTTTGCAAGATGCTTCTTATAGAGCAACGTGACCAGCAGCTGACAAGAGAAAAGGAGAGAATCCTGAGCAATGTAACTTACCAAGGCGTGAGTGCTGCCATGTCCACTGCTCAGCCCTCGCGGAACAGCTAGTCCACAAGGAACTCCGCATCCACCTAGTTGTCCGCCCACTCTGAACCAAACGCTAGCACCCAAAGTGCATGCGGCCAGAATGCAGGGTCACGTCCTGTAGTGGAGTGTCACTATTGCAAGAAGATTGGGCACATGAAGCGAGAGTGCACGAAAAGGATGTGGGATGGGGAACAAGCTACGCAACAGCAACGTTACTAAGCAAACAACTCAGAGGGAAAGGGGGAGAAGAAGGCAGCTTGGAGTAAGGAGAAGCAATATGAGAGATGCGTGCACAAAGAGGCAGGGAAGCAAGATGGAGGCAAGGAGAAGTAGTTTGACTAAACAAGATCTGTCTTCCAGCTCTCAACTAAGCAGAGTAAAGAGCTGGTACGCTCCACCTACGTGTGGTACCTTGATAGTGGGTGCACTTCACATATCACCCATGACAAGGCTTGCCTCCACGAGCTGGAACCCTACCCAAAGGCTTCTTCACGGTGGCGAACAAGCGGCAAGTGCCTGTTTTGGGCAAAGGAAAAATGACAGTGACTGGGTACGACGGTGCCCAGGTCAAGTTCGGGGACGTGTTGTACATACCTGAGATCGCGGTGAACCTCCTGTCACACGGGTAGTTGATGAAGAGGGGTGCGCGGATCGTCAATGACGGACAACATGTCACTTTGAAGAGATGTGAAGGCGAGACCTTTGCTGAAGGTTACCTTCATCCGCACGGCATGATTGAGCTGGACTTTGCAGCACGAGCTCCAACAAAAGGGCCAGACACGCCCTTTGCAGCAACTAGTCTCCACCAGGTTTCTGGCACAAATCTCACTTTGTGGCACAAACGGCTCGGCCACATCAACAATCAAACCGTACCAACAATGAAAAAGCGGAACAAATCACCAGACTTGATATCAAGGAAATTGGCTGCAAAGATGTAGCAGAACCTTGTGAAGACTGCGTACAGGCCAAACTACCACGACAGATGTTTCCTCTGGCTATGAAGTGCGACGTCAACCAGAACCTGAAGCAGGTCCACACCGATGTTTGTGGACCCTTACCAACGGCCACAATCTACGAAGGGCATTGCTACTTTCTGCTCTGTGTTGACGATGCCACAAGGATGGTCTGGAGCTATCCTATCCGAACAAGAGACAAAGCTCCAGCATGCTTCTTCAAGTGGCTAGCGATGGCCGAGAGGCAAAGCAACAGAAAACTACACGTTCTACGCTCATATGGTGCTGGCGAGTACTCCAGCACAGAGTTTGTCACTCAATTGGAGGATCTCGGCATAGTGCAACAGTTCTCTATGCCCTACACTTTGTAGCAGAATGTTGTGGCGGAGAGAGCAAACCGCACAATGCAAGAGATGTTGAAGTCAATGCTACTTGGTGCGCAGCTCGACAACTCAAGGTGGTCATTTGCACTCCGGCAAGCAGTGTGGGTGCGCAACCGCGTGACACACGTGTCGCTACCGGCCATGACATCCTTTCACGCATGGTACGATGACAAACCTGACATCTCCATGCTACACACCTTTGGGTGCATGGTTGCTCCATGTCCCAAAGGAACGTCGGCAAAAATTAGAAGACAAAGCAACATGGGGGATCTTCCTCCAACAAAGCCCTAACAGGAAGGGATGGGATTTCTACGACATAGACTCCCATCACATCATCACTAGCACAGACACCATCTTCTTTGAGAACCTGACGCGCTCTGCTTGGGAGACTAAGCAGTCGAGTGACCCCGCTCTACTCTAGACTTTCTACGACTCTTACGTGGAGACGCTAGAGGAGGGGAAAGCCGACAGTGTGCCACTCACCCTTCTTGATCTGGAGAAAACGGATGAGCAGCTGGTGGCCCCGCGTCTGACCCTCGACAATCGCCAGGACGAACGCATCACCAATGACCATGAGGTGCTCATAGTACCTCATGACAAAACTAAGGCCGTGGGAGTGCAGAATGGTGCGCATGTGGCAGGGAAACCACAGGATGAAGCTGCTCGGCATCCGGGCTGCCTCACGCGCGTCCTTTGACAACAGTTACAACAAGCAGAAGAGTAGGAGATTAATGAAGCAAATCTGGCTATCACGGCCTGCTCCATCTATAAAGAGGCGGATGATGTCCTGGCGGACTTCACCACAATGCACCTCGCAACTCTCGTCTTAGCAAGCAAGCTACCGCCTGAGCCGAACACTCTCAAAGAAGCTCTGCAAGGCAAGCATGCTGCAAAGTGGAAGGTAGCACTTGACATAGAGTACCAGAGTCTCATGGATTAGGGGACTTGGGAGCTTACAGAGCTTCCATCCGGCTCTCGCCCTGTGGGGGTGAAGTGGGTGTTTCGCGTCAAGACAAAAGCTGGCGGGAGCATTGACAAGTTCAAGGCTCGCCTTGTGGCAAAGGGGTTCATGCAAGTTGAGGGGAAAGACTTCTTCAACACCTATGCTCCTGTGAGCCGCTACACCATCGCCCGCATCATGCTGGCGGTTGCTTTAGTGATGGAATACGAGGTGCAGCACCTCCACGTAAAAAATGTTTTTCTGCATGGTGAGATGGATACGACCGTCTACATCAAGCAACCAGAGGGTTAGGACGACGGGAGTGGTAGAGTGTGCAAGCTGGTGAAGAGTTTTTACGGACTGAAGCAAAGCCCCCTACTTTGGTATAGGAAGTTGCAAGTAGTGTTGGAGTCTCTCGACTTCGGGCCTTCAGCATACGACGACTTCCTCTTCCTACATCAGCCATCACCAGACATGAAACTAGACTCCTACATGCTGGTCTACGACGACGACCTTCTCATCATAGGTCCTTCGGCAAAATTCATCAAAACCACAACGACGACCATGGCGAAAGAAGTCAATGTGACACTCATGTCCAACTTTGAGTTCTACCTGGGCATGAACATCGAACGCGACCGTGAAGCGCATTCGCTTCACCTGAGGCAACAGACGTACGCTTGTAAAGTTTGTGAGCAATATAACGTTTCTGATCGACATATCCCAACACCTCTGTCACAGCAGCAGCTGACACATCAGGGACAGAGGGGGAGGAACGTGACTGACAATCGCAACAGTGTCGGCTCACTGATGCATGCACCAAGTTGCACACGACCGGATTTGCAGTTTGTCGTAAGCAACTTGGCAAGCGGCAACAAGACATGTACAGTAGCAGCATGCAAGGAGGTGGACAGAGCTCTGGGCTACCTCAAAACTACGGGAGACGCAAGTTTGCTCTTTGGAACGACTGACAGACTTGACCTCGAGTGTTACATTCACGCCGATTTTGGGGGCACAGAGGAAGATCGTCGAAGCACCATAGGTTTTGTGTGCCTGCTTGGTGGAGGAGCGGTGTCCTGGATCAACAAGCGACAAAACCTCATCACACTCAACTCCGCAGGAGCTGAGTATGTGGCAGGTACTTCAGCAGTACAAGAGGTCATGTATCTCCGCAACCTCCTAGAGGACAACGGATTTGCTCAAACGTAGCCGACAAAACTTTTTGTCGACAACAAGTTTGTGATTGACCGTGCAAACTCGACAAAATTTCAGGGTCGGACAAAGCACATCAAAATTCGTGGGCATTGGATCCATTCAAAGGTCAACAAGAGTACAATCCAATTCGTGCATGTGTCAAGCACAAAGCAAGCAAACAACTTTCTGACAAAAAGCGTCCCGAAGGACGTTTTCTATAGGTGCGTGAGAAAGTTTGGTCTCAACTCCAATGCCCTCTCGCAGTACGTGCGGAAGCTGCCGGTCGTGGAGGGGACACGGAAGTCAAACACACGCAGCTCTGCCAATGCACAAGCCTGCTTTATGCACACAGATTTAAAATTCTTCATGGTGCATGAGACAACATCGATTGAAGCAAAAAAAATCCGACGTAGCATCAGGCCGTCATTCAACAAATCAACGTGGCTTTCGTGGACCTCGGGATGGTGCGGGGAATTTCGCAAAAGCAACTGCAAGATTGGCTCCAACAGAACAACAAAATTTTTTCAGTGGTCTCCAGCTTATAACAACAGCCCTAGCAGCATCACAAAAGGATTTCCCAACTAAAAAGGAACTCCTGTTTGAAATCCGGCAACAGATTCTACATATTACCGAAGGATCCGCCGGCGTAGCAAAAATCCTCGTGGTGAAAAAAGAACCTGTCGCAACTGTAATCCGCATAAAAAATGGTTTAAAGCTGCCGCTCGACCTCGAAGAAAAAAGGCAAAAAGATATCGAGCAACATGCTCGCGCAAAGCAGAAGTGGCTGTCGCAGCTTGCGAAGCTGGCGCAGCTGTGCGGTCGGAACAGCCACGTCGCGGAAGAGGGGCTGCCGATCAAGCAGCCGGAGTAGCTCGCGTAGCTAGCGCGGCTGCGAGGTCAGAACGGATGCCATGAGCAGGTGGGGGTGCCGAGCAAGCGACAAAGGAAACAAAAAAACAAAGGCGGTGAGGCAGCGAGCGAGCAAGCGGCCATGGCTGTCACGGGCGCTCGCAAAGCTGCCTCCTCGCTCCTCACGTCAGCCTGCAAGGAGGGGCGAGATGAGGGCCCGCTCGCTAAGCGTGGCCAACCTGTGAGCAAGAATCAAAGCAGCGGCGGAGGACAGCACGTATTCGATGGAGGAAAGATGATGGAGGATACGATTAGGGGAGGCTGCGCTCAGTGCTTCATTGATTATGCAACGGCGACAGCCTCACCGGCCAAATTGTGTCCGATGCACGCAAGAGCAGCAGAACGGAACGGGGCCTTTCCTCCTTGTGCGAAAACAGAAGATGCACCCCAGATTTGGTGGAAGACCGAGCGTACGACCACCCCGAACACATTGAGCAAGAACGACGTTTCTCACTCGACAAGCAGCGGACAACATGGACTTAAGCGAGTCTTTCAGCTGAAAAGAATTAGTATTACGGCTGCTACTATAGTAAAGAAGCTGCTCGCGACTGAAAACCCTAAGGACGACCTCCAGAACGTCCATGACGTCTTTTGTACTGCTCCAGCGACTGGAAAGTCAACAGACGACCCAAAAATAATTTTTCTAGAAGATTCAGCACCTCCACAAGCACAAGAAGGGGATGGGAAGGAGCCGTGGGGGTCAATCCATCATGCGCAACTTCATCCTCATGAAGCACCAGACGAGTTGCTTTTGCATGAGGCAACCGAATTTTTTTTGGAGTGGCCCGAACTTGACCCAACAATCTTTGGTTACGACCAGCTGACCGAAAGGAGGACGAGTCAACCCAAAATAGGTCAGAAAGTGACCCTGATACCAAGTGAAGAGGAAGGAATTTTTTTGTGCAGAAGCTGATATTGATAATTCTCCAGATTTCCCACTCAGCGAAGAGGATACTAAGCTCCATTTCCACGACAAAGATTTTTTAGAGTCAAAGGAGGAATTTTTCGGGAGCCCGCTGGAGTGATACGGTTCAAACCACCAGTGCACCAATCAAGGGGGAGTGTTGAGAGGTGTGATCACTACAATAGTGTTAAGCTCCGATATGGTGAAGACGGCACTGCATTCAGAGTACTGTACAGAAAGTTACGAATTTTACGGTGAATTCTAAGGTCCACGTCTACTAGGAATTCTCTGTTGTGCAGGCTAGATAAAATCTTACAACCACCCCTAAAGCAGTCTAAAGGGCTTGGTCTGTAATATAGTGTGTTGGCATGCGCAAGAGGGTTGCGCATGCCTCTAGTTAGCTCTAGAAGGGAGGGGAGCTGCCTATTGCGCAGCACTGCAAAGCTGCCTTGGTCAAGGAGTCCTTAAGCTGACTAGACAGGAATCATGCACCCTGAGCATGAGGCCTACAATGCATCATTAGCCACATGCATAGAGCCTGGGCCCTTCAACCTACATGGGCCAATCTGGAACAAGCTTCAAGAGGCACCTCATCGACAGATCTGATGCAATAGCATGGCAAGATCAATGGATGTCAGAGAAAAGCCTGCAGAGCAAGCAACCTCCTCGGGAGGCTGCACCTGAACACCTGATGAAGCTTCCTCAACAAGGAAGCTTCTCCCTCAACCTGTAGGGATGCCAATAACAACTCTGACCTATAGGAAGCTTCTCCTAGAGCGAAGCTTCCCAAGATGCAGCAAACCTGAACCACCTGAAGGAAGCTTCTCCTTCAGGTGGTCAACTTGCCACGACCACAGGTATAAAAGGGGAAGCTCCTCTCTATTCACATCTATCTCAGCATCTCAGCTTTCTGCAAGCACTCAGCCCTGCTCAAGCCTCTGACTCTGGAGCCCAGACCAAGACTCTGCTGGAGATCCCTCCAAGGCCCTCGTAAGCCTGGCAAGGCCTGCCAGCCTGGGTGGAGGCTGCCTTGGAGGCGATTCAACCTGGAGACTGCGCCAAGACCCTTGCCACGACGGCCTGAAGGGCCTAGCAAGGCGTTGACCCTCTGTGGGCCAGGAGCTGTGCTAGCCTAGCTTGCCAAGGATTCTCTATGTACCATACTTGTATTGTGTATCAATCAAGATTTCAGTCCAGATTCCCAACCCTTGCCCTGCTATTGTACATGATGCACTGCTGATCACCCAAAGATCCTTCAAGCAAGGGCCCTAGCCCTTGCTGCCAGTCTCACAAAATCAACAAATATTAGGCTACTGTTGTGAACATGAGGTAGAAAAATCCACCTTAAGATTGTAAACCATTACACCCCATTGTAAGGGAGAGCATATCACAAAAACAAGCAGAAAAAAATTAAGTCCGCAAGTGGCGAGGAGTGGTTGGTTCAACAAAGTAGACATTGACGCAAATCATTAGCGTGTGTACATTATGTATGGCATCAACAAGTAAAAGATGTTATAATGAACTTTCGTAATGATATTGGTGTCATAAAAAACAAATCATAAATAAAACCTACACAAGTAATGGAAGTAAAATCTATTGTAGTAAAAGTGGTAAACATGCTCGAATACAAGGGACGTCCTTAAGTGTCTTCATAATGCATGAGTTCGAGTAGCCATCTAGTGCCGATGCCATGACCTGAAGCTTTCACATCAATTTCTCACTCATTCTTACACATACATCTAATAGCTTTAGGTTCCCAACAACATAAGGTTCAAATATCCTTTCCACCTTAGAACCTTTGCAAAGTGTACCAAAAACATGACAAGTGCATATGTGCTTAAGCTAGTGGACCCATTACCTTTCATGATCTGGGTGTTAGCCCCTATTCTAAATCCATGAAAGGTGCAACATAATTCATAAGTGCTCAATTATTTTAGAGCCGGAAAAAAGGGGAAGAAATAGTAATGTTGCTACAAGGATAGATGAACGTAGGTTGTTCCTTTTACAACTTCTTTTAGGATTTCCCTTTCCCTCCTTGCAAGAATTCTTCAATTTTAAGCATAACACAAACATGTTCTATGATTTTTCATTGTTCATATCCACCTATTCACTTTATGTTGAGATAATTTAAGTGTTCATAGTTCTTACAAATTTTAGCTTTGTTGTGCTAATTGTTAAATTCATGAGATTTCTATGCTTATACCATCACAATGAATTTCCTTCAATTGATTGTTGCAGTAGGTAACCCTCATCCAAACCTTAAAGCAACCAGATTACTTATTCTTTGATGAAGGAGGGAACATTTACATCTTTCTCACTTCATCCTTTATTAATGTTTAAAAGTAAAACTTGCTGGTGCAAACCATGATTACAAAAGACCATACATGTTGTTTAACTTTGTATGGTGAATATGTATTTTCATTTCAGTCATCATACATCAATGTAGCTACTCAATTTACTACCTTCAACTCAAAGTCACAACAACTCTTTTACAAGGAGATTATGGAACAAAAGTCGTATTGACCAAACTGGTAGTGACAATATGATTTTTTTCCATTCTCATAGTCAATATCACCTTGGATTCCATGAGTGATTCCACATAAGAAAGCATAAACGGTTCTTCTCACAAAATTGTATGAGAACTCAATTTGTATGCACATAGATGATTTAGCCTTAAATCATAAAGTGCATTGTTCTTTGTTGGGAGATGATGAAAATACAAAGTTTTTTGTTTACTTTTATCAAAACATAGAGTTCTCCCTTCGTATTCCTTTCTTTCTCTACTCTAAAACAAAGTGGAATACAAAATCTCTTGTAAGCGTAATACACCATTGGAACTTCAATGAGGGCAAGCCTCTTCAATTTTGTGTGAAGGGATTGCTCCAAAAACACTCGATGTGGTTGAGTTGTGGTTGCTTAAACCAGTTTTGGTACCTAAATAGTGGTGGACAGACATATGGTGCACTTCTTGCTGGTAATCCAATTCTTGAAGTTTCACCACTTCATCTCAACTATGACATCAATCAATATCAAATTAACATTGTTATTATGCAATGGATTTATTTATTCTCCCACTCCATAAAGAAAAATAGCTATGGAACATTGTTTAGAAAAAATTTGAAAGAGCTTAATACTTGTTGTTAAAGCCTGATACAACCATCAACACACATCCATCCGGATCTAGTGCAAAAACAACTCATTACTCTTTACAAGCCATAAGCAAATCATTCGATGGTCAAATGGCCATCTATCAAGGTCGCATTAAACATTCAAGCATTTGTATCCACTCATAATGTATGTTTTTCTTTAGCATCATAATCACAACTTCCTTTGATATGATCGAAGAACATTCCAACAACGAACATCCAATGCTAGCCCTTTGTGGTATTTATGACAAGAGTTGGAAGAAGCTCATAAGGCATAAGCAATAAAAAAAAACCTAATTGACAAGAATTGAATAGACATCGAGTCCAATGGCAGTGATTTCCTCCAACTCAGTTAAAAAAANCTTCCCAACATGTGCGAAACGTCTTACATGCGGAAACGGCAACAATCAGTCGGAAAGCCCGTCATCGAGACGTTAATATATAAAGCATTGTCAAACCGCGTTTCACCAGATCTCAACCTACATCGAATTCCAAATTTGAGTTTCCTTCGCACGTCGATTGAGGAAATTAAAGAAGGAAGCTCAGAAGCTTCGCCTTGCAAGAGCGGCGTCGCATCGCTATCCAACGTCGCTACGTGCATGCAACTAGAAACGGACGAACAAGGATATAGCCATTCTCCCAAAAACTCAGGGCAGCTATCCACCCAACTCGGAGATTGATAAGTGCGAGATTGACGGATTTCAAGTTGTAGTCCCGCTGATTCAAACCGTTTCCCTCCGACACGTAGAATCAACAAAAAATGAAGGATCGAGAGGGAAAACAAGGAAACCCTAGAATCAAAATCATTGATTCTGCGTTGGTTCAGGGCCTCTGACGTTGCCGTTGTTCCGGACTCCATAGTTACTGCTATGAGAAGCCAATCGTTTCCTCAAATAGACATCCAAAACAGACTTAATTAGTTGTGTTCTAATTCTGTATTTCCGCACTTCCGACAAGCTAAGTAGAACATGGAGCATGCAATTAGTCCATTTAGCTGAACTCAAGTGGTGGTTTTGGCCTCACAAAACCACCACAACCACATCCACCCACATCAATTCTGAATCATAAGCTAGCTCCGGCGACCGTCGACTTTCGATCCCGCATTCGCGAGGTGGTCGCATCGCTGTCGCCCTCTTTACAAGATAGCTTGCCATTCCACAACAGATCGCAACGGTCGATCACGATGTTGCTAGCTTAACTATAACTAATCTAGTCTGTTTTGGAACTCCTCCTCAGACCAACGGTGGTGGGCCCCTCTCACACAAACCTCTAGCAACTCCAAGTTGCGTTCTCTCTGCCATCTACAAAAAAAACTAGTGAATTAGAGGTCCTTGTTGTTAATCTCCTCTCACATCGGAGCACATCGCAACTTGCTTCAACGGGACAGTACTACACAAAATCTTGAAGTGTTTTCTGATACGTGATTGTTAACGTTGACCCATGTTATGAAGTGGCATCCCATGATGCACGTGCGATTGGTGGCACATTGTCAACGAGTTGCAAAAGGTTGTTGTAGCCCAAAGGGCTTAGCAACTCGTACCAACTGCCCAAACCACTGTTGTTTCTTTCGGATTTTCTTTATAAGGATTATGATTTCATCCAAAACAGTTTTGTCCTTTTACTCCCAAAGTCACTCCAAATTTAGGAATATGAACAAACGGAGTTATAACTATGCATGCAACATGCAAACGAAAGCTCTCACACAGGCGCAAAATGAAATCAAACATGAAAAATTGGGCGCCATGTGGTCAAGAAAACAATTGAGCAAATTCAGTGAGAAAGGGGTCGTAAAAGATGTCAAGTACCAGCCTAAGCACATGCCCATACTACATGACACACATGCAACACTATCCAAACACACACTATGCAACACATTCATAAAAAAAGTTGCTCTTTCAACGACTCTTAAAATAAGCGCTCCCTCATATTCACATTGTGATGAAGTCTGACTTCCTATGCAAGGAAAGCACAAATCTACCACATTTCAAAATCAACAAGGCCTACATGAGAAGACCTTTGTTAGGATTCGAGGAGTTTGTAGAGAGAGAAGTTGATAGCAATTCAACAACCTTTGCATGCCAGCAAAGACTTAGTAAGTGCCATGACACAAACCTAATAATGTTTAGCACTTAACACAATCGATGTTGTCACTTACATGTTTGTGTGTATCTGACACACAAAACTAAGTAAATCTTCTTTTTTTCCCATGGAATTCTAGACCTTTCCTAACACCTATATTGTACACTTCCACAACCTTTGTATACGAGAACACATCAAAATAATCACCTTTAATTGGTGCACTCAAATTTTGAGGGGGATTTTACACTTATTGAGAGCTTCTACACGTGAATGTAAAAGAGTCCATAGAAACATGTCCCAACATGGCACTAGAATGAAGTTCAATGCTAATGTATGCTACTTCAAATTACTAACCGCATCTTCATTACATTTCTTCCATCGAAGAGGAGTTGTAACACAAGAGAAAACTGGCAAAATGTTGTCTATTTGATATGATTTATCCCCACATGTGGGTAGAATAGAATCTGAATGCATGTTCATGTCTATCATTATCAACAACCGTGATTTTGGCCTAGGGAGCACAAAGCTTTCTCTTGTGGTCATGTACCCAGGGGTAGCAAATGATGACTTATGGAGGCATGTCGAAGTCCTAATGAGGCCCTTCACTGCTTTTCTATACCGGAAAAGATTTCCATCATATACTACTCGTGACCTCCATGTTCAAATAAATGCATTATTTACCTAAACAAAGCTTTTAATTAGGGAGTGCCTATAATTTTAAGGTCCACCAAAAAATGGAACCATGAATCAAATAACGGGTTGTTTCAATAAGTGTGTATTGAGATATGTCCAAGAGCATGATTTGGACATGCAAGCTAATCGTTATGTACAACCTAACAAGCTTCCGCATTAATCTTTCTAATTGGACAACAATAACTTGGTAACTTCAAAAACTATGCTTGACTTCAGGACCTTCTTTTCTATTCACGGAGACAGTGAATACTCATGAACCCGTATAATGAGACCCATCTAATTCTCATATTTGCCTTTTTCATAGCATGAGTGCAGATTAAATGGTGTCTCCAAACAACGAATATAAGTATGCTTCTATGTGCAGCTCCTCGTTTCAAAGGAATGACACATCCCTCGATGTTATGTGTATAAGATACGTTGATGAAAAACCTTCTGTTATGAGGATCATCATTTCAATTGCGCTCTAAGAAGGAATAACAACAATCACATAACATATAGTATGAGTAATAATCATTGGCACTTGTGAAAGAGGAGTATGCTCAAACTACAACAACTACAGACAACGTAGAAACGAAATGGCACAACATCAAAGAAATAATAAAAAAGAAGAACAAGGTATTAGGGTTAAAGGAGAATACGAGCAATCGTATGGTTACATATGGTAAAACTCTAAGCAAGTACTTGACGCCAAATAACATTCATGTAGGTAGATGAAGTTTACAATGCCAACATGAGTTGACGTGAGTTGATATTGTTGAAAGGTGCCATTCCTACGCTGGTGTTAAGCTTTGATATGGTGAAGACGGCACTGCAATCGGAGCACTATACGGAAAGTTACGGATTTTACGGTGAATTCCCGGGTCCACGTCTATTGGGAATTCTCTCCTGTGCAGGCCAGATAAAATTTTGCAACCAGCCCTGAAGCAGTCTAAAGGGCCTGGTCTGTAATATAGTGTGTTGGCATGCGCAAGAGGGTTGCGCATGCCTCTAGTTAGCTCTAGCGGGGAGGGGAGCTGCCTACTGTGCAGCACTACATAGCTGCCTTGGTTAGGGAGTCCTCTAGCTGACTGGACAGGAATCATGCACCCTGAGCATGGACCTACACTGCATCATCAGCCACATGCATAGAGCCTGGGCCCTTCAACCTACATGGGCCAATCTGGAATAACCTTCAAGAGGCACCTGATCGATGGATCTGATGCAATAGCATGGAAAGATCAGCGGCCGTCAGAGAAAAGCCTGTAGAGCAAGCAACCTCCTGGGGAAGCTACACCTGAACACCTGATGAAGCTTCCTCAACAAGGAAGCTTCTCCTTGAACCTGCAGGGATGCCAGTAACAACTCTCACCTACAGGAAGCTTCTCCTGGAAGGAAGCTTCCCCAAGATGCAGCAAACCTGAACCACCTGAAGGAAGCTTCTCCTTCAGGTGGTCAACTTGCCAAGACCACATGTGTAAAAGGGGAAGCTCCTCTCAGTTCACATCTATCTCAACATCTCAGCTTTTTGCAAGCACTCAGCCCTGCTCAAGCCTCTGACTCTGGAGCCCACACCAAGACTCTACTAGAGATCCCTCCAAGGCTCCTTTAAGCTTGGCAAGGCATGCCAGCCTGGATGGAGGCTTCCCTGGAGGCCAGTCAATCTGGAGATTGCGCTAAGACCCTTGCTACGACGGCCTGGAGGGCCTAGCAAGACGTTGCCCCTCTGTGGGCCAGGAGCTGTGCTAGCCTAGCTTGCCTAGGATTTTCTATGTACCATACTTGTATTGTGTATCAATCAAGATTTCAGTCCAGATTCCCAACCCTTGCCTTGCTATTGTACATGCTACACTACTGATCACCCAAAGATCCTACCAACAAGGGCCCTAGTCCTTGATACCAGTCTCACAAAATCAACATGGTATCAGAGCTCTAGGCGGTGCTCCTAGCATTTTGTAGCAACAGTAGCAACAGACCACGTTGGTGGTGGAGACGTTCTCCACCAGCCCTGTACAAGTGCGGAGCGAGAGGCGGAGGTGACATCATACCACGCACGTGAACGGTGTTCTACCTGCACAAATGCACGAGCAACATGGAAGAGGAGAACGCTCAGTCAGCTTCTCCTACACTTGATGACCAATCATTTTTGCATGGCATGCGCATGGGCCAAGAGTAGGGGTGCCATGTCACAGGCCACGCACATCGCAAAGCTGTAGAGGTGCAACGCTAGGCGAAGGAGGCGTAACGTCTGGCATAGTAAGAAGCTGCAGGACGTCAAGCTGTGGAGCAAGAGAGGGAGGTGCTGAGGCAGCAGGTTGCCACTCAAGAGCTCCTACCTCAATAGGAGCAGCTTACCCATGTAGCTCAAGCATCGCAGACGCAACAGCTACAATAGTCACATGCGGCTCAAGTAGCCCAAATCGCACAACTTCAGCAGCAGTTGGCATAGGCTCAACAGCAGCAACTTCAGCAACAGCAGCAACAGCAGCAGCAGATGTAGTGGCAACATGGTTCACAAGGATCCTCTACACATCTGCCTCAAGTGAGCCCTCCTTAAGTCGTGCAACCAGCCATGTCCCCACAAGTGCATCCGGTAGCAGCACCACAAGGAGGCATGCCACAGCCGTTTGTGGCTCTACAGTCACAACCAGCTCCGATGGTGCCACCCATGGGATACTGCTAGCATATGCACCAAGCACTAGGACCGCAACCCTTTGCGGTACAACTAGCACCAGTTCATGCAGGAGTAGCAGTACCACCACAAGGGCCGTAGCCAATGGCACAAGGCTTTGTGCCACTCCCACATGCAATAGCACACGGCAAAGCATACCAAGGCCTGGAGGACGGCGTGCCTCAAGCACCAGCCTCACTACATCTGCACAAGCTCAAGTTTGACAAATTCGATGGCAAGAACTTCCCGCACTAGGCGCACAAGTTCAAACAAGCGACCCAGATGTACGGCATCTGGAAGTTCTACAAAGGCTATTACACGCCTCCGCCCCAAGGGTCCCTGTCTAGCGTGGAGGCTGAGTACAACTACTTCACCAGAGCTGCTTTCATGGTACTGGACGACCATCTGACTCCTTGCATCCAGTAATCCATACGGATGTATAAGGAGACTGTTGAACCAGCTCGCCATGCTTGGTCCTACCTGCTACGGACTTACATGTCTGGCGATTCAACCTCGCGCATTTGGGATGCTCACCTCCTGATGGAATTGTCGCACATCAACCTCAATGGCTTCGACAACATCGAATCCTACATCAAAAAAGCGAAGTCACTTCACGATCAGCTCGTAGTGACAGACGCTCCTGTCTCTAAGCCTGTGTTTGTGACCTTTCTCCTCAACGGTCTGACTGGGGACTTGGACGACGTTCAGAAGGTACTCAAGTTCAAGCGTGAAGCACAACTCACAGGAGCAAACGTTTGCAAGATGCTTCTGATAGAGCAACGTGACCGGCAGCTGACAAGAGAAAAGGAGAGAATCCTGAGCAATGCAACTTACCAAGGTGTGAGTGTTGCCATGTCCACTGCTCAGCCCTCGCGGAACAGCTAGTCCACAAGATACTCCGCATCCACCTAGTTGTCCGCCCACTCTGAACCAAACGTTAGCATCCAAAGTACATGCGGCCAGAATGCAGGGTCACGTCCTGTAGTGGAGTGTCACTATTGCAAGAAGATTGGGCACATGAAGCAAGAGTGCACGAAAAGGATGTGGGATGGGGAACAAGCTACGCAACAGCAACATTACTAAGCAAACAACTCAGGGGGAAAGGGGGAGAAGAAGGCAGCTTGTAGTAAGGAGAAGCAATATGAGAGAGGCGTGCACAAAGAGGCAGGGAAGCAAGATGGAGGCAAGGAGAAGCAGTTTGACTAAACAAGATCTGTCTTCCAGCTCTCAACTAAGCAGAGTAAAGAGCTAGTACGCTCCACCTACGTGTGGTACCTTGACAGTGGGTGCACTTCACATATGACCCATGACAAGGCTTGCCTCCACGAGCTGGAACCCTACTCTAAAGGCTTCTTCACGGTGGCGAACAAGCGGCAAGTGTCTGTTTTGGGCAAAGGAAAAATGACAGTGACTGGGTACGACGGTGCCCAGGTCAAGTTCGGGGTCGTATTGTACATACCTGAGATCGCGGTGAACCTCCTGTCACACGGGCAGATGATGAAGAGGGGTGCGCGGATCGTCAATGACGGACAACATGTCACTTTGAAGAGCTGTGAAGGCGAGACCTTTGCTGAAGGTTGCCTTCATCCGCACGGCATGATTGAGCTGGACTTTGCAGCACGAGCTCCAACAAAAGGGCTCGACACGCCCTTTGCAGCAACTAGTCTCCACCAGGTTTCTGGCACAAATCTGAGTTTGTGGCACAAACGGCTCGGCCACATCAACAATCAAACCGTACCAACAATGCAAAAGCGGAATAAATCACCAGACTTGATATTAAGGAAATTGGCAGCAGAGATGCAGTAGAACCTTGTGAAGACTGCGTACAGGCCAAACTACCACGACAGATGTTTCCTCTGGCTACGAAGTGCGACGTCAACCAGAAGCTGAAGCAGGTCCACACCGATGTTTGTGGACCCTTACCAACGGCCACAATCTACAGAGGGTCTTGCTACTTTCTGCTCTCTGTTGACGATGCCACAAGGATGGTCTGGAGCTATCCAATCCGAACAAGAGACAAAGCTCTAGCATGCTTCTTCAAGTGGCTTGCGATGGCCGAGAGGCAAAGCAACAGAAAACTACACGTTCTACGCTCATATGGTGCTGGCATGTACACCAGCACAGAGTTTGTCACTCAATTGGAGGATCTCGGCATAGTGCAACAGTTCTCTACGCCCTACACTTTGTAGCAGAATGTTGTGGCGGAGAGAGCAAACCGCACAATGCAAGAGACATTGAAGTCAATGCTACGTGGTGCGCAGCTCGACAACTCGAGGTGGCCATTTGCACTCCGGCAAGCAGTGTGGGTGCGCAACCGCGTGACACACGTGTCGCTAACGACCATGACATCCTTTCACGCATGGCACGATGACAAACCTGACATCTCCATGCTACACACCTTTAGGTGCATGGTTGCTCCATGTCCCAAAGGAACGTCGGCGGAAATTAGAAGACAAAGCAACATGGGGGATCTTCCTCCAACAAAGCCCTAACAGGAAGGGATGGGATTTCTACGACATAGACTCCCATCGCATCATCACTAGCACAGACACTATCTTCTTGGAGAACCTGACGCGCTCTGCTTGGGAGACTAAGCAGTCGAGTGACCTCGCTCTACTCTAGACTTTCTACGACTCTTACGTGGAGACGCTAGAAGAGGGGAAAGCCGACAGTGTGCCACTCACCCTTCTTGATCTGGAGAAGACGGATGAGCAGCTGGTGGCCCCGCGTC
Organism: Penium margaritaceum; assembly: GCA_023375785.1. Classification (NCBI taxonomy): domain Eukaryota; kingdom Viridiplantae; phylum Streptophyta; class Zygnematophyceae; order Desmidiales; family Peniaceae; genus Penium; species Penium margaritaceum. The sequence goes on from SZWC01007936.1 coordinate 56,200, forward strand.
TGACCCTCGACAATCGCCAGGACGAACGCATCACCAATGACCATGAGGTGCTCATAGTACCTCATGACAAAACTAAGGCCGTGGGAGTGCAGAATGGTGCGCATGCGGCAAGGAAACCACAGGATGAAGCTGCTCGGCATCCGGGGTGCCTCACGTGCGTCCTTTGACAACAGTTACAACAAGCAGAAGAGTAGGAGATTAATGAAGCGAATCTGGCTATCACGGCCTGCTCCATCTATAAAGAGGCGGATGATGTCCTGGCGGACTTCACCACAATGCACCTCGCAACTCTCGTCTTAGCAAGCAAGCTACCGCCTGAGCCCAACACTCTGAAAGAAGCTCTGCAAGGCAAGCATGCTGCAAAGTGGAAGGTAGCACTTGACATAGAGTACCAGAGTCTCATGGATCAGGGGACTTGGGAGCTTACAGAGCTTCCATCCGGCTCTCGCCCTGTGGGGGTGAAATGGGTGTTTCGCGTCAAGACAAAAGCTGACGGGAGCATTGACAAGTTCAAGGCTCGCCTTGTGGCAAAGGGGTTCAAGCAAGTTGAGGGGAAAGACTTCTTTTACACCTATGCTCCTGTGAGCCGCTACACCATCGCCCGCATCATGCTGGCAGTTGCTTTAGTGATGGAATACGAGGTGCAGCACCTCCACGTAAAAAATGCTTTTCTGCATGGTGAGATGGATACGACCGTCTACATCAAGCAACCAGAGGGTTAGGACGACGGGAGTGGTAGAGTGTGCAAGCTGGTGAAGAGTTTATACATACTGAAGCAAAGCCCCCTACTTTGGTATAGGAAGTTGCAAGTAGTGTTGGAGTCTCTCGACTTCGGGCCTTCAGCAAACGACGACTTCCTCTTCCTACATCAGCCATCACCAGACATGAAACTAGACTCCTACGTGCTAGTCTACGATGACGACCTTCTCATCATAGGTCCTTCGGCAAAATTCATCAAAACCACAGCGACGACCATGGCAAAAGAAGTCAATGTGACACTCATGTCCAACTTTGAGTTCTACCTGGGCATGAACATCGAACGCGACCGTGAAGCGCATTCGCTTCACCTGAGGCAACAGACGTACGCTTGTAAAGTTAGTGAGCAATATAACGTTTCTGATCGACATATCCCAACACCTCTGTCATAGCAGCAGCTGACACATCAGGGACAGAGGGGGAGGAACGTGACTGACTATCGCAGCAGTGTCGGCTCACTGATGCATGCACCAAGTTGCACACGACCGGATTTGCAGTTTGTCGTAAGCAACTTGGCAAGCGGCAACAAGACGTGTATAGTAGCAGCATGCAAGGAGGTGGATAGAGCTCTGGGCTACCTCAAAACTATGGGAGACGCAAGTTTGCTCTTTGGAAAGACTGACAGACTTGACCTCGAGTGCTACGTTGACGCCGATTTTGGGGGCACAGAGGAAGATCGTCGAAGCACCACAGGTTTTGTGTGCCTGCTTGGTGGAGGAGCGGTGTCCTGGATCAACAAGCGACAGAACCTCATCACACTCAACTCCGCACAAGCTGAGTATGTGGCAGGTACTTCAGCAGCACAAGAGGTCATGTATCTTCGCAACCTCCTAGAGGACAACGGATTTGCTCAAACATAGCCGACAAAAATTTTTGTCAACAACAAGTTTGCGATTGACCGCGCAAACTCGACAAACTTTTAGGGCCGGACAAAGCACATCATAATTTGTGGGCATTGGATCCATTCAAAGGTCAACAAGAGCACAATCCAACTCGTGCATGTGTCAAGCACAAAGCAAGCAAACAACTTTCTGACAAAAAGCGTCCCGAAGGACGTTTTCTATAGGTGCGTGAGAAAGTTTGGTCTCAACTCCAACGCCCTCTCGTAGTGCGTGCGGAAGCTGCCGGTCGTGGAGGGGATACGGAAGTCAAACACACGCAACTCTGCCAATGCACAAGCCTGCTTTATGCACACGGATTTAAAATTCTTCATGGTGCATGAGACAACAGCGATTGAAGCAGAAAAATCGGGCGTAGCATCAGGCCTTCATTCAACAAATCAACGTGGCTTTCGTGGACCTCGGGATGGTGCGGGGCATTTCGCAAAAGCAACTGCAAGATTGGCTCCAACAGAACAACAAAAATTTTTCAGTGGTCTCCAGCTTATTGCGACAGCCCTAGCAGCATCACAGAAGGATTTCCCAACGAAAAAGGAACTCCTGTTTGAAAGCCAGCTACAGATTCTACATATTACCGAAGGATCCGCCGTCATAGCAAAAATCCTCGTGGTCAAAAAAGAACCTGTCGCAACTGTAATCCGCATAAAAAATGGTTTAAAGCTGCCGCTCGACCTCGAAGAAAAAAGGCAAAAAGATATCGAGCAACATGCTCGCGCAAAGCAGAAGCGGCTGTCGTAGCTTGCGAAGCTGGCACAGCTGTGCGTTCGGAACAGCCACGTCGCGGAAGAGGGGCTGTCGATCAAGCAACCGGAGCAGCTCGCGCAGCTAGCGCGGCTGCGAGGTCAGAACGGACGCCATGAGCAGGTGGGGGTGCCGAGCAAGCGACAAAGGAAACAAAAAAACAAAGGCGGTGAGGCAGCGAGCGAGCAAGCGGCCATGGCTGTCACGGGCGCTCGCAAAGCTGCCTCCTTGCTGCTGACGTGAGCCTGCAAGGAGGGGCGAGATGAGGGCCCGCTTGCTAAGCGTGGCCAACCTGCGAGCAAGAAACAAAGCAGCGGCGAAGGACAGCACGTATTCGACGGAGGAAAGATGATGGCGGATACGATTAGGGGAGGCTGCGCTCAGTGCCTCATTGATTACGCAACAACGACAACCTCACCGGCCAAATTGTGTCCGATGCACGCAAGAGCAGCAGAACGGAACGGGGCCTTTCCTCCTTGCGCGAAAACAGAAGACGCACCACGGATTTGGTGGAAGACCGAGCGTACGACCACCCCGAACACATTGAGCAAGAACGACGTTTCTCACTCGACAAGCAGCGGACAACATGGACTTAAGCGGGTCTTTCAGCTGAAAAGAATTAGTATTACGGCTGCTACTATTGTAAAGAAGCTGCTCGCGACTGAAAACCCTAAGGACGACCTCCAGAACGTCCATGACGACTTTTGTACTGCTTTAGCGACTGAAAAGTCAACAGACGACCCGAAAATATTTTTCTAGAAGATTCAACACCTCCACAAGCACAAGAAGGGGATGGGAAGGAGTCGTGGGGGTCAAACCATCATGCGCAACTTCATCCTCATGAAGCACCAGACGAGTTGCTTTTGCATGAGGCAACAGAAATTTTTTTTAAGGTGGCCCAAACTTGACCCAACAATCTTTGGTTACGACCAGCTGACCGAAAGGAGGACAAGTCAACCCAAAATAGGTCAGAAAGTGACCCTGATACCAAGTGAAGAGGAAGGAATTTTTTCGTGCAGAAGCTGATACTAATAATTTTCCAAATTTCCCACTCAGCGAAGAGGATGCTAAGCTCCATTTCCACGACAAAGATTTTTGAGAGTCAAAGGAGGAATTTTCGGGAGCCCGCTGGAGTGATACGGTTCAAACCACCAGTGCACCAATCAAGCACGAGTGTTGAGAGGTGCGATCACTGCGATAGTGTTAAGCTCCGATATGGTGAAGACGGCACTTCATTCAGAGTACTGTACAGAAAGCTACGAATTTTACGGTGAATTCTAGGGTCCACGTCTACTGGGAATTCTCTGTTGTGCAGGCTAGATAAAATCTTACAACCACCCCTGAAGCAGTCTAAAGGGCTTCGTCTGTAATATAGTGTGTTGGCATGCGCAAGAGGGTTGCGCATGCCTCTAATTAGCTCTAGAAGGGAGGGGAGCTGCCTATTGCGCAGCACTGCATAGCTGCCTTGGTCAAGGAGTCCTTTAGCTGACTAGACAGGAATCATGCACCCTGAGCATGAGGCCTACACTGCATCATCAGCCACATGCATAGAGCCTGGGCCCTTCAACCTACATGGGCCAATCTGGAACAAGCTTCAAGAGGCACCTGATCGACGGATCTGATGCAATAGCATGGCAAGATCAATGGATGTCACAGAAAAGCCTGCAGAGCAAGCAACCTCCTGGGGAGGCTGCACCTGAACACCTGATGAAGCTTCCTCAACAAGGAAGCTTCTCCCTCAACCTGTAGGGATGCCAATAACAACTCTGACCTATAGGAAGCTTCTCCTGGAGTGAAGCTTCCCAAGATGCAGCAGATATAAACCACCTGAAGGAAGCTTCTCCTTCAGGTGGTCAACTTGCCACGACCACAGGTATAAAAGGGGAAGCTCATCTCTATTTACATCTATCTCAACATCTCATCTTTGTGCAAGCACTCAGCCCTGCTCAAGCCTCTGACTCTGGAGCCCAGACCAAGACTCTGCTGGAGATCCTTCCAAGGCCCCCATAAGCCTGGCAAGGCCTGCCAGCCTTGGTGGAGGCTGCCTTGGAGGCGAGTCAACCTGGAGACTACGCCAAGACCCTTGCCACGACGGCCTGGAGGGCCTAGCAAGGCGTTGACCCTCTGTGGGCCAGGAGCTTTGCTAGCCTAGCTTGCCTAGGATTCTCTATGTACCATACTTGTATTGTGTATCAATCAAGATTTCAGTCCAGATTCCCAACCCTTGCCCTGCTATTGTACATGATGCACTGCTGATCACCCAAAGATCCTTCAAGCAAGGGCCCTAGCCCTTGCTGCCAGTCTCACAAAATCAACAAATACTAGGCTACTGTTGTGAACATGAGGTAGAAAAATCCACCTTAAGATTGTAAACCATTACACCCCATTGTAAGGGAGAGGATATCACAAAAACAAGCAGAAAAAAGTTAAGTCCGCAAGTGGCGAGGAGTGGTTGGTTCAACAAAGTAGACATTGACGCAAATCATTAGCGTGTGTACATTATGTATAATGGCATCAACAAGTAAAAGATGTTATAATGAACTTGCGTAATGATATTGGTGTCATCAAAAACAAATCATAAATAAAACCTACACAAGTAATGGAAGTAAAATCTATTGTAGTAAAAGTGGTAAACATGCTCGAATACAAGGGACGTCCTTAAGTGTCTTCATAATGCATGAGTTAGAGTAGCCATCTAGTGCCGATGCCATGACCTGAAGCTTTCACATCAATTTCTCACTCATTCTTACACATACATCTAATAGCTTTAGGTTCCCAACAACATAAGGTTCAAATATCCTTTCCACCTTAGAACCTTTGCAAAGTGTACCAAAAATATGACAAGTGCATATGTGCTTAAGCTAGTGGACCCATTACCTTTCATGATCTGGGTGTTAGCCCCTATTCCAAATCCATGAAAGGTGCAACATAATTCATAAGTGCTCAATTATTTTAGAGCCAGAAAAAAGGGGAAGAAATAGTAATGTTGCTACAAGGATAGATGAACGTAGGTTGTTCCTTTTACAACTTCTTTTAGGATTTCCCTTTCCCTCCTTGCAAGAATTCTTCAATTTTAAGCATAACACAAACATGTTCTATGATTTTTCATTGTTCATATCTACCTATTCACTTTATGTTGAGATGATTTAAGTGGTCATAGTTCTTACAAATTTTAGCTTTGTTGTGCTAATTGTTAAATTCATGAGATTTCTATGCTTATTCCATCACAATGAATTACCTTCAATTGATTGTTGAAGTAGGTAACCCTCATCCAAATATTAAAACAACCAGATTACTTATTCTTTGATGAAGGAGGGAACATTTACATCTTTCTCACTTCATCCTTTATTAATGTTTAAACGTAAAACTTGCTGCTGCAAACCATGATTACAAAAGACCATACACGTTGTTTAACTTTCTATGGTGAACATGTATTTTCATTTCAGTCATCATACATCAATGTAGCTACTCAATTTACTACCTTCAACTCAAAGTCACAACAACTCTTTTACAAGGAGATTATGGAACAAAAGTCGTATTGACCAAACTGGTAGTGACAATATGATTTTTTTCCATTCTCATAGTCAATATCACCTTGGATTCCATGAGTGATTCCACATAAGAAAGCATAAACGGTTCTTCTCACAAAATTGTATGAGAACACAATTTGTATGCACATAGATGATTTAGCTTTAAATCATAAAGTGCATTGTTTTTTGTTGGGAGATGATGAAAATACAAAGGTTTTTGTTTACTATTATCAAAACATAGAGTTCTCCCTTCATATTCCTTTCTTTCTCTACTCTAAAACAAAGTGGAATACAAAATCTCTTGTAAGCGTAATACACCATTGGAACTTCAATAAGGGCAAGCCTCTTCAATTTTGTGTGAAGGGATTGCTCCAAAAACACTCGATGTGGTTGAGTCGTGGTTGCTTAAACCAGTTTTGGTACCTAAATAGTGGTGGACAGACATATGGTGCACTTCTTGCTGGTAATCTAATTCTTGAAGTTTCACCACTTCATCTCAACTATGACATCAATCAATATCAAATTAACATTGTTATCATGCAATGGCTTTATTTATTCTCCCACTCCATTAAGAAAAATAGCTATGGAAAATTATTTAGCAAAATTTTGAAAGAGCTTAATACTTGTTGTCAAAGCCTGATACAACCATCAACACACATCCATCCGCATCTTGTGCAAAAACAACTCATTACTCTTTACAAGCCATAAGAAAATCATTCGATAGTCAAATGGCCATCTATCAAGGTCGCATTAAACATTCAAGCCTTTGTATCCACTCATAATGTATGTTTTTCTTTATATCATAATCACAACTTCCTTTGATATGATCGAAGAACATTCCAACAACGAACATCCAATGCTAGCCCTTTGTGGTATTTATGACAAGAGTTGGAAGAAGCTCATAAGGCATAAGCAATAACAAAGAACATAATTGACAAGCATTGAATAGACATTGAGTCCAATGGCAGTGATTTCCTCCAACTCAGTTAAAAAAAATGTCAATATTGAAGAAGGCTTTGCAAGCATAAAATCAAAGTGGTTAAGCTCAAATTTCCATATAGGAAATGTGAGAAAATGAGGTCGTCAAGTTTTGCTTATCTAAGAGGATGTCCATCAACATAATGTTTCTTGTCAACCAGCTTAATGTCTATTTGAACTTTAGGAAGAATTTCCTAAACAGGTTGTACTTTCAATTTCTTGACAGAAATAATGACATGGTGCATGTAGTCAATGGAATGTAGAGACATGGGTAATGACTAAACATTTGAAAGCATCTCATCAAGATCTTTGTGGCATTGATCATCAAATGAATGGTAAATTCATCCATTATCAGCCTACGCTTAACAACGTGTCGGTCATTGCGAATTTAAGGGCGGTGTATGTTATGTTCCTAGCAAATAGGAAATCCCAAAGATTTTGAGTGAGTATTCCATCACTACGTTAATGGCCCACCATGGAGAAACTTTTGGGTTGCATGTCAATAAAATGTGGATTTTTTTGTGGAATGCTTTGGCCTTCAATGATCCCTTTTAGAAAATCTTCATACGTTGAACTTGGTTTGAGAGACATCAAAGCATTTTTTTACAAACGGTTGAAACCTTTTCGGAGTATTGTGGATTGTTTAACAACACAAAACTTTTGTGAAGATATGCCTTGATATATCCAAACCACTTGAGTTGTTATCAAATTTTGTCAATGCAACCACCCATAATTCAACATTATACTTGCTATCATCTTGAGGGCTCAAGTATGCATCTTTCTTATAGTCGCATTTGCAGATAACTGCTTGATATTTCCAATTTTTTCTTAATGTACACGTTCTCTTCATTAAAACTTACTCAATTACATCATGTTTTCAAATCATAATTGTTTTACAAAGTTCTACATGCACATGTAACATCTTTGTCTTGCTTAACATGGGCCCAGGTAAAACAATTTTAGAAAGAATGGGTATGTTTTTCTGAAATATACATTTTTGAGTAGTCATGTTTTGAATCATAGATATAGGTTTATTCTACAAAGTACATAGATGGTACGTCATTTCACCTTCCTTCCGATTCTTTTGTGTTTTCATCAATGGACAAGGATATAAGGCACCAGCGAGAGTATTGCACCTCCCTCTTTTGACTGAAATCACATACATCTTCATTTTCTTCAAGCTATGGTTACATGAATTTTATTGTATTGCCCTTGCATAATGGATGTATCATTGAGCTAAACGTCGAGCTTGTGTTTTTTCATAATAATTTCTCCCTTTTGCAATTCTCCTTATTTTTTAGGACTTCAAACAATAGACGTGCACGTGATGAGCATCATGATCAATTAATGAGTGAATTGGGGATTCTAAAGGACTACTCTTGGTGACCCCATGATTCTATCTATTGGCATTCAATTATACTCCTTAGTGAATGTTGCATATGCTAACGAGTTGCGATCAATTTGTAGTGTTTTTATTCATCTTTTTCAACTCTTATTGGAAGCTTAAAAAAACAAAGATGAAGATAACGCACTTTGAAACAAGTGATTGGTATTGATTTTTCTCTCGTCAATTGTAGAAATTGTCGTGCTTTTGGGATGTCTGCCATAGATGCAAAGAGCTTTCATGGCCTTCGCCAAGTTTTTCATGCCGCTTATTCTTATGCTAGAGCAAGCAAGAAAGTAGGTGAATTTCAAGTTTGAGGGCTTGGTCCACACTCGTTGAATTGCGGCATGGTAGGATAGGCACAGGCGGGGTGTTCGCGAGGCCATTCCGATTATGATAGGTCAATGCCTTGCAAAAAAGTTGATGATTTTGATTGCGATGGGTTAACATGTTGCAAAGTTGTTGTGAGTTGGAAAGAATCCTCAAAGAAGAGACGCGAACACCGCAAACACGTCGTAGATGGCATGTTCAAGCAAAATGATTCAACAAAGGTTTGAACGACATTTTTTTGTCTGAAAATCACATGACTGTGAAACATTGTGGGGATTTGTTACACCTCGAGGGGTGTAGTAACTTTTCACCAACTTGTCGTCCGCGAACAACAGTTCGCGCATTCGCCATGGGGTCCGACTCGATAACATGGGTCAAGTCTTACAGTCTTTTATTATAAATTTTCAAAAAACTTTGTTTAGATGTCATTCTGACGAGGTGAGTCGCTACCGGCGCTAGTGTGACCGCAATGTCTAATGATGATCTCGGACTAGTCGTTTGTTTAAGGGGGTACACGGAACGCGAGAACGTGTTGCTATGGGGCAGTATGACACCGGGCGCAGTATTTTGTGCCCATGCTTCTTATCTGCGGCGTCATGCAAAAGTGGAGGGAGATTTACCGCAGCAGTCCTCGGCACTGTCCGCGGTTGTTCCCGGAAAAAAGGGAATCGACGCGATTTCCCGCATTTCCGGCCGTGCCAAAATTCTACAACTGGCGACCAAGGGCCCAAACAAGAATATTTTTCAACTATCCTTGAGGGAGGGAAAACATGTCTGCGATGTGACGAGCGCAAGCGAGGCCCTCTCGAAAAATCATAGTTTTGCCGTTTCTCCCATCGATAAATAAGTACATGCTTCCAGGGCACAGTTATTGAAATCTATCAATAACATGGTTTCATTTTTTCACAATGTAGCCAGGGTCCCCATTATAGCATTTTAACCGACACCGGCGGCCGATGAGGCTCATCGTCGTCTTCTTCTGATTCTTTAAGGCGTGTTGTTCAAATTTGGCATGTCCAACTTTGCTCCGGCATCGCACCTACGCGATGCCTACTCCATGTCGACGTCACATATTGTGTCAACGTTGCCCACGTCTCGACACTGCCCGCGTGTCGTGAGATGGCGGCGAACCAGACATTGTTGAAATGGCTGACTAATCATCGATAAGCTCTGCCGCGCAAAACCTGCATATCGATTATTGGTTTAAATGACCTCTTTTGGAGCGAAAAACCGATCGATAGATTTAACCTATTCCGGTTCGGAGCCCAAGGGCTCAGGGTAAGTTTGGATTCGACCGAGTTCATCCGATCCGAGTCGACGAACGGAGCCGCAGTCGGATTTGATGTTGGAGTCGGATTCCGAGTCGACTCCCTCGTAGACGGACTCGTCTACTCGATACGGCCTCGTGAGAGTCTGGGCAGGCGATAGAACATCCTTAAACAGTCCACTTGGCGCCGACGTGGACCCTTTAGAGCGATCACGGCAGGCATTGCAANTATTTATGACAAGAGTTGGAAGAAGCTCATAAGGCATAAGCAATAAAAAAAAACCTAATTGACAAGAATTGAATAGACATCGAGTCCAATGGCAGTGATTTCCTCCAACTCAGTTAAAAAAAACGTCAATATTGAAGAAGGCTTTGCAAACATAAAATCAAAGTGGTTAAGCTCATATTTCCATATAGGCAATGTGGGTAAATGAAGTCATCAAGTTTTGCTTATCTAAAATGATGTCCATCAACATAATGTTTCTTGTCAACCAGCTTAATGTCTATTCGAACTTTAGGAAGAATTTCCTAAACACGTTGTACTTTCAATTTCTTGACAGAAATTATGACATGGTGCATGTAGTCAATGGAATGTAGAGACACAGGTAATGACTAAACATTTGAAAGCATCTCATCAAGATCTTTGTGGCATTTATCATCAAATGAATGGTAAATTCATCCATTATCAGCCTACGCTTAACAATGTGTCGGTCATTGCGACTTTAAGGGCGATGTATGTTATGTTCCTAGCAAATAGGAAATCCCAAAGATTTTGAGTGAGTATTCCATCACTACGTTAATGGCCCACTATGGAGAAACTTTTGGGTTGCATGTGAATAAAATGTGGATTTTTTTGTGGAATGCTTTGGCCTTCAATGATCCCTTTTAGAAAATCTTCATACGTTGAACTTGGTTTGAGAGACATCAAAACATTTTTTTAAAAACGGTTGAAACCTTTTCGGATTATTGTGGATTGTTTAACAACACAAAACTTTTGTGAAGACATGCCTTGATATATCCAAACCACTTGAGTTATTATCAAATTTTGTCAATGAAACCACCCATAATTCAACATTATACTTGCTATCATCTTGAGGGCTCAAGTATGCATCTTTCTTATAGTCGCATTTGTAGATAACCGCTTGATATTTCCAATTTTTTTCTTAATGTACACGTTCTCTTCATTAAAAATTACTCAATTACATCATGTTTTCAATTCATAATTGTTTTACGAAGTTCTACATGCACATGTAACATCTTTTTCTTGCTTAACATGGGCCCAGGTAAAACAATTTTAGAAAGAATGGGTAAGTTTTTCTGAAATTTACATTTTTGAGTAGTCATGTTTTGAATCATAGATATAGGTTTATTCTACAAAGTACATAGATGGTACGTCATTTCACCTTCCTTCCGATTCTTTTGTGTTTTCATCAATGGACAAGGATATAAGGCACCAGCGAGAGTATTGCACCTCCCTCTTTTGACTGAAATCGCATACATCTTCATTTTCTTCAAGCTATGGTTACATGAATTTTATTGTATTACCCTTGCATAATGGATGTATCATTGAGCTCAACGTCGAGCTTGTGTTTTTTCATAATAATTTCTCCCTTTTGCAATTCTCCTTATTTTTTAGGACTTCAAACAATAGACGTGAACGTGATGAGCATCATGATCAATTAATGAGTGAATTGGGGATTCTAAAGGACTACTCTTGGTGACCCCATGATTCTATCTATTGGCATTCAATTATACTCCTTAGTGAATGTTGCATATGCTACCGAGTTGCGATCAATTTGTAGTGTTTTTTTTCATCTTTTTCAACTCTTATTGGAAGCTTAAAAAAACAAAGATGAAGATAACGCACTTTGAAACAAGTGATTGGTATTGATTTTTCTCTCGTCAATTGTAGAAATTGTCGTGCTTTTGGGATGTCTGCCATAGATGCAAAGAGCTTTCATGGCCTTCGCCAAGTTTTTCATGCCGCTTATTCCTATGCTAGAGCAAGCAAGAAAGTAGGTGAATTTCAAGTTTGAGGGCTTGGTCCACACTCGTTGAATTGCGGCATGGTAGGATAGGCACAGGCGGGGTGTTCGCGAGGCTATTCCGATTATGATAGGTCAATGCCTTGCAAAAAAGTTGATGATTTTGATTGCGATGGGTTAACATGTTGCAAAGTTGTGATTTGGAAAGAATCCTCAAAGAAGAGACGCGAACACCGCAAACACGTCGTAGATAGCATGTTCAAGCAAAATGATTCAACAAAGGTTTGAACGACATTTTTTTGTCTGAAAATCACATGACTGTGAAACATTGTGGGGATTTGTTACACCTCGAGGGGTGTAGTAACTTTTCACCAACTTGTCGTCCGCGAACAACAGTTCGCGCATTCACCATGGGGTCCGACTCGATAACATGGGTCAAGTCTTACAGTCTTTTATTATAAATTTTCAAAAAACTTTGTTTAGATGTCATTCTGACGAGGTGAGTCGCTACCGGCGCTAGTGTGACCGCAATGTCTAATGATGATCTCGGACTAGTCGTTTGTTTAAGGGGGTACACGGAACGCGAGAACGTGTTGCTATGGGGCAGAATGACACCGGGCGCAGTATTTTGTGCCCATGCTTCTTATCTGCGGCGTCATGCAAAAGTGGAGGGAGATTTACCGCAGCAGTCCTCGGCACTGTCCGCGGTTGTTCCCGGAAAAAAGGGAATCGACGCGATTTCCCGCATTTCCGGCCGTGCCAAAATTCTACAACTGGTGACCAAGGGCCCAAACAAGAATATTTTTCAACTATCCTTGAGGGAGGGAAAACATGTCTGCGATGTGACGAGCGCAAGCGAGGCCCTCTCGAAAAATCATAGTTTTGCCGTTTCTCCCATCGATAAATAAGTACATGCTTCCAGGGCACAGTTATTGAAATCTATCAATAACATGGTTTCNTTTGATGTTGGAGTCGGATTCCGAGTCGACTCCCTCGTAGACGGACTCGTCTACTCGATACGGCCTCGTGAGAGTCTGGGCAGGCGATAGAACATCCTTAAACAGTCCACTTGGCGCCGACGTGGACCCTTTAGAGCGATCACGGCAGGCATTGCAAGTCATCGCTCCAGGTGCAGAGATATCGTGGACAAGAAAGAAGAAATTGTCAAACAGACCTCACGATATGACAATCCAACCCACAAACCCCAGCACCTGAAATCCAGACTTCCCTGCCGAACTCCTGGTTTGAAATGAAAGCGATAGTCGCGGCGATGCGAACCCTGGACAGACGTGGGTCCAGATGCACAGCCACGAGCTTATTGGTGCCACGGGTAGTGTTCCGCTCGTGGATGGCACGAGTTCTGACGTGGATACTATCAGGAAGTGCTTTGTTTTGGTTGCCCGATATCAAGACTAGTAGTTTCGAGCAGCTTCGCGATAGACGGATCCGAGGAGTGTCCCGGTACTGCACTAGGCGAAACNGACCAAGGGCCCAAACAAGAATATTTTTCAACTATCCTTGAGGGAGGGAAAACATGTCTGCGATGTGACGAGCGCAAGCGAGGCCCTCTCGAAAAATCATAGTTTTGCCGTTTCTCCCATCGATAAATAAGTACATGCTTCCAGGGCACAGTTATTGAAATCTATCAATAACATGGTTTCATTTTTTCACAATGTAGCCAGGGTCCCCATTATAGCATTTTAACCGACACCGGCGGCCGATGAGGCTCATCGTCGTCTTCTTCTGATTCTTTAAGGCGTGTTGTTCAAATTTGGCATGTCCAACTTTGCTCCGGCATCGCANGTCGCGGCGATGCGAACCCTGGACAGACGTGGGTCCAGATGCACAGCCACGAGCTTATTGGTGCCACGGGTAGTGTTCCGCTCGTGGATGGCACGAGTTCTGACGTGGATACTATCAGGAAGTGCTTTGTTTTGGTTGCCCGATATCAAGACTAGTAGTTTCGAGCAGCTTCGCGATAGACGGATCCGAGGAGTGTCCCGGTACTGCACTAGGCGAAACCAAACACGTCCCAAGTCGGATTCCGAGTCCTCAACTCGGATCCGACTGCTTAACTCGGAATCGACTTGTAACGCTGCCGAAACCAAACTTACCCTCAGTCTTCTCGGCGGGGCCCAAGCTTGCCTGAGGCATTGCGTTTTCATGCCTCGTTTTCTACCAGCGCCCCTAGGACCGGGGGCCTCTTCCTTGGTGGGTGAGAGGCAGCACCAGCGGCGGCTGCGCAAGCCACACCAGTGACAGAGGCGAAGGAAGCGGCGACATGCCAGGCTGGTACGTAGTACGATGCGCTGGCTACTCCAGTAGCTNGTTTTGCCGTTTCTCCCATCGATAAATAAGTACATGCTTCCAGGGCACAGTTATTGAAATCTATCAATAACATGGTTTCATTTTTTCACAATGTAGCCAGGGTCCCCATTATAGCATTTTAACCGACACCGGCGGCCGATGAGGCTCATCGTCGTCTTCTTCTGATTCTTTAAGGCGTGTTGTTCAAATTTGGCATGTCCAACTTTGCTCCGGCATCGCAGCCTACGCGATGCCTACTTCATGTCGACGTCACATATTGTGTCAACGTTGCCCACGTCTCGACACTGCCCGCGTGTCGTGAGATGGCGGCGAACCAGACATTGTTGAAATGGCTGACTAATCATCGATAAGCTCTGCCGCGCAAAACCTGCATATCGATTATTGGTTTAACTGACCTCTTTTGGAGCGAAAAACCGATCGATAGATTTAACCTATTCCGGTTCGGAGCCCAAGGGCTCAGTCTTCTCGGCGGGGCCCAAGCTTGCCTGAGGCATTGCGTTTTCATGCCTAGTTTTCTACCAGCGCCCCTAGGACCGGGGGCCTCTTCCTTGGTGGGTGAGAGGCAGCACCAGCGGCGGCTGCGCAAGCCACACCAGTGACAGAGGCGAAGGAAGCGGCGACATGCCAGGCTGGTACGTAGTACGATGCGCTGGCTACTCCAGTAGCTGTTGCAGCAGCTGCGGCAACAGCACCAGCGGCATCGGAAAGAGTAGTGGCAGCAGGAGCAAATTGCAGAATCGGCTGGATCAGCGTTTGGAGGAGCAGCACCGGCGGTTGTCCACCGCTTTTCTTCTTCCTTCACCCGCCAGCCGAAATCTGCCCGTGGCCGCAGCCAGAGCACAGCACCAGCAGCCTTACAACCGCGACGAAAACCGCACATGGGGCCAAGGCTACCAAGGTCAACTGTACCAGAGCCAGGGCCAGGGGGGGCCGCCGCCGCTGCCCCTTCCGCGCGCGGGGGAACGGTATGCGGAGGAACGCAAGGTGCCGGCGCGGGACCGGCAGGTGACATTCGGCGGGTGGTACCGCGACGCAGTGAAGGACCGGCTGCCGCCACCACTGCTTGGGTCGCTTAGGCCTAAGCAGCTGCAGTGGATGGCGCGCGAGCTGTGGGGCACCGACAACGAGGAGTGGGCGGAGCTCGCCGAGGAGGTGCGTGCGCATGTGCACGTGGTGCGCGCCCGTGTGTGAGTTTGCGTGTGTCCGTTTGCGTTCGAGCGTGAGAGTGTGCATGTGCTTGTGTACGAGCCTGTGCGTGTACTTGTGCGTGCGCATGCGCGTATGCACGTGCTCGTGCCCGGGCGCGTGCGCGTGTGAATGTTCATCTGTGTGCATCTGGACGTGGGCGTGGGCGTGGGCGTGTGCCTGTGTGTGTGCGTGTGCGTGTGCGTGTGCGTGTCCGTGTGTGTATGCGTGTGCGTGGGTGTGTGTGCGTGTGCACGTGCACGTGCACGTGCACGTGTATGTGTATGTGCACATGCGTGTGCGTGTGCGTGTGCGTGAGCGTGTGCGTTTGCGTTTGCGTGGGTGGGTGGATGTGGGGGGTGGTGAGAGGGGGAGCTTGTGTCTGCCCTGTGTGTGTGTGTGCGTGCGTGCGTGCGTGCGTGTGTGCGTGCGTGCGTGCGTGCGTGCGTGCGTGCGTTTGTGCGTGCGTGCGT
>SZWC01007936.1:76936-97027 GCA_023375785.1 Penium margaritaceum
CTCGCCTCATTTGGAGCTCTGTAGCCTCCAGCATTCACCGTTCCGCATCACTGATTTGAATTTTTCATTTTTTCGGCCTGAGCACAAAATCAGGTCGTTTTGGCCTTTTTCCCCACTTTTTGAAGACGAAAATTTCACCATTGTCTTCAGCATCCTCAGACGCCTCTGTGGTCCAAATTTCGCTTCATTTGGACAACCTTCAACTTTTAGTGGTGAAAGTTTAAATTTTTAAATTTTCAGCACTTAGCCGATTTTTTGGTCAGAAGGTCGACTTTTGCCACCGTCCTAAATCGGCGAGAAACGCTGACGGTTCTGCGTTCGGACGACTTTCGCACCGCCTCAGCATGGAGCCGAGCAGCTCCAAGGGCAAGGAGCTGGAGGACACCGTCACGAGCGGGGGCCGCAGCCCACGCTCAAAGGCGATTGACTTCCTGCTGGTGGAGCAGTCGTCACTCCGCCAGCGCCAGGATGAGCAGTCAGCTACGCTGCGACAGATCCGCGATGCCTTGGTCTCTCTGTCTTGGACACCGAGACATCAGCCCAGGAGAGAGAGTGAGGCAACCCCATCGGCCCAGGAGTTTGCTCGCCCCACTGCCGCCCCTGCGCAGAGACGAGAGTCCATGGTCGAGGAGTGGGATCAGGCGCCACCTCCCACTGGGGAGGACGCGCTTCGCCGGCTGATGGAGCAGATGAGGAGCCTGCGCATTGAGACACCGGCGCCCAGTCCGAGGGGACAGCAGCAGCAGCAGCAGNAAGGCGGGGTTTGACTGTTGGGAGGTGCTGTTTCAGGTATGGGCAGACTCAGAAGGAGTCTGGCCCTACTACCACAGCCAGTACCAGACGGCTGATCCGCTCCAGTCCCAGACGGCAGCGCGTGCCATGCGTGGACTGCTGTACGCAGTTCCACAGGAGACAGTGGTCGACTTCCGGCCCTTCGTGGGCGCGCCTGGGACAGGAGCAGGCGTAGACCCGCGCCGCGGCTGGGAGCTCGCACTGACCCTTTTTGCAGCAGAGACTCACGCGACCCGGTCAGCGCGCCTTCGCGAGTTCCACTCCCTTCATCAGGGATCCTCGGAGTCAGCAGCTCATTATTGGCGTCGGGCCATGCGCCTGTACACTCGTCTGGGCACCGGAGGCGGCTCTCAGCTCTGGGCGCTGGACACCATCATGCTGGGAGTGCGCCCCGAGCTCACTGACACCTTCTCCCGCCTCGACCAGGACGTCCTCGCATCCATGTCCGACACCCTGCAGCTGTTGCCCTGGGCGCAGCGCTACTTCATCCAGGTCGCGACAGCTGACGAGGCAGCCCGCGCGCATCGGCAGGGCGCCATGGCCGCAGCAGTAGTGGGAGCGACGTCCTCTACGCCTTCCACACCGTCGTCCACCTTCACCCCCACCAGCTCCACCTCTGCCTCTCCTGCTTCCTCCCCTGCTACTCCGACAGCCACTGCAGCAGCCGTGAAGGGGAAGAAGGGGAAGAAGAAGAGGGGACCGCAGCAGCCTTCCGGTGGCACCGGACGGGCGGTCCGCTGCCACAACTGCGGCGGACCTCATCGCTACACTGAGTGTCAGCAGGAGCTGGACTGGGCGAGGATCACCCGCGGTCTTCAGGCAGCCCACGAGNTACTTCATCCAGGTCGCGACAGCTGACGAGGCAGCCCGCGCGCATCGGCAGGGCGCCATGGCCGCAGCAGTAGTGGGAGCGACGTCCTCTACGCCTTCCACACCGTCGTCCACCTTCACCCCCACCAGCTCCACCTCTGCCTCTCCTGCTTCCTCCCCTGCTACTCCGACAGCCACTGCAGCAGCCGTGAAGGTGAAGAAGGGGAAGAAGAAGAGGGGACCGCAGCAGCCTTCCGGTGGCACCGGACGGGCGGTCCGCTGCCACAACTGCGGCGGACATCATCGCTACACTGAGTGTCAGCAGGAGCTGGACTGGGCGAGGATCACCCGCGGTCTTCAAGCAGCCCACGAGGAGCGGATCCGCACTGGAGCAGCAGCCCGTGCCGCAGCGACCTCGGGGGCAGCACCGGCGGCAGATCCTCCCCCATCCGGGGGGAGTACCACGCCGGACCCGAGGGACCAGACCATCGCAGAGCTACGTCGACTGCTGGCACTTCGCTCACGGGGAGGTGCAAGTGTGCTGTCATAGCCGAGTGGTCCACAGACTGACTGTCCATCTGTGTTTGTGGCACGTGGTCGTACTTGTGGGGGGGCTGCGTCGCCTGGTGAGGATGAGTCTGACAGCACAGAGTGGTTGGATGAGTCGCATCGTCGTGCATTGTCCCGCTGTCGTGCCACACCTGCCGAGCGTCCAGCAGAGGCAGCATGCTCCGTTGCTCGTTGTACCATGACCACCATAGGTCGTGAGGCGAGTGGCCACTGGATCATTGACTCAGGGGCCACTCACCACATGACCTGCGACCGTACCGCCTTTGTCGTGCTTGGTCCTGTTGGGTCTGTTCGGTCAGTGCGGACAGGTTCTGGGCAGTCACTACCTGTTCAGGGGACAGGGGTCATACGGTTCGATGGTCCGTCTGGTCCCGTGTATCTTTCTGACGTGCTTTTCGTGCCTGATCTCGAGCTCAGCCTGCTCTCTGTCCGTGCCTGCACGAGGATGGGTCTCTCTGTTCACCACTCCATTGATGATGCCACGATCACTGCACTTGACACTTCCACGGTTGTGTTGCGTGCCTCTGTTGTGGATGACTTGTATCGCATCGTGCGCTGCTCTGCTCCTGACTCTTCCCCTTGCTCATCTGCCCGCGTCTTTGTCACGGGGGTGTTGTCTCCTGACCACCAGCGCCTGTTACATCGGCGCCTGTGTCATGTGAGCACGGACACCGTGTCCAGGCTCATTCGTACACAGCCCGCTCTCGGTCTTGACTCGGCTTCCTTCGAGAAGCCACCCAAGACCGACTGTCTGTTCTGCGCTCAGGGCAAGATGCATCGATGCACCTACCCTGCCTCCGTCACTCGCGCGCAGCGTCCCCTGGAGCTTGTCCACTCAGACCTCCTCGGACCTCTCCCTGTCGAGTCTGTCGCTGACCGTGGTCGGTATGTTCCTACACTCACGGATGACTTCACCCGCATGCGGTGGGTCTACTGCCTCCGCCACAAGAGTGATGCCGCTCTAGCCATGCGCTTGTGGCTCGTGATGGCTGAGCGTCAGTCTCGTCACTCCCTCCACACCTTCCGCTCTGACCGCGGCGGTGAGTATCTCGGTGAGCTGACCACTCACTTCGCCGAGCTTGGTATCTGTCACCAGCTCTCGGCCCCTGCTACGCCACAGCAGAACGGTATGTCCGAGCGCTGGAACCGCACCATGGAGGGCACGGTTCGCGCCATGCGCGCTGAGTGCAGTCTCCCGGAGTCCTTCGCCTTCGAGGGCTTCGCCTTCATGACGTGGGTCTGGAACCGCCTCCCGCATGGTCCCTTGCCGGACCACGTCACGCCGTATGAGCTGTGGTTCGGTCACCGTGCGGACCTCAGGCTTGCTTGCGTCTGGGGTTCCTTGGCCTGTGTCTGGTACACCGAGGACCAGTAGCGGTCCAAGGTCTCTCCGCGCGGCCGGATGTGTGCCTTCCTCGGTGTCTCCTCGCGCTCCAAAGCGTGGCGTTTCTGGGATGCGGGTCGCCACCGCATCGTTGAGACGCGCGACGCGCTGTTTTTTGAGGCACTGTCGTACCGCGGCCTGTCTGCCATTCTCACCCAGGCAGCGTCTCACGTTCCCACCTGTGAGGCCTTCCGTCGGATGGGGGAGTCTACCCCACAGGGTGAGTCCGTCCGGGGTGCCTCCGGGGTGGGACCGTCGCTGGCCACCATTGACCCGGCCATCATTGCTGTCGGGCTTGTAGTCTCTACGCCTGCCCCGCTTGCGCCCGCCACGACTGTCTCGCCTGCGCCTGCCGCGCTTGCCTCACCCGCGCCTGCCGCGACTGCCTCGCCCGCACCTGCAGCGCCTGTTTCGCCCGCACCTGCAGCGCCTGCTTTGCCCGCACCTGCAGCGCCTACTTCGCCCGCCGGGGCTGCACCTGCCGCCTCTTCGCCTACGGCGCCTGCCTCACCCGCGCCCGCCGCGACTGTCTCGCCCGCGCCTGCCGCGACCGTCTCTTCCGTGCCTGCAGCGCCTGTTTCGCCCGCGCCTGCCGCGCCTGTCTCGCCCACGCTTGCAGCGTCTCCAGAGACAACACCTGCCCTCCCTGTGCCAAAACCGTCGGTCAGCTCAGACTCGGGCTACTCCCGTGGACCAGGTGGGCGTCTCCGCCCACTGGCCTCACGAGCACCTTCAACTGCGGTTGCGCCACCCAGACGACGCACGTGCAGCGTGCACAGTGGTGACCCTGGCACAAAGGCTCTCGGCCTAAGTGTCCAAGGCACCTACACGGAGGTGCACCCAGCTTGTCCCATTGGGCACCAGCTGATCGCTGACGAGNGGCTGCACAGGCAGCTGCCGCTGACCTAGTTGCGGTCCGTCCGACCCATGAGGCATGTGTCCTGGCCACCCGGAGCTCCCCTTTGACGGTCCCTGATCCAGACACGTTAAAGGAGGCTCTCTCAGGAGAGGATGCTGAGCAGCGGCGGGCCGCCTGTGAGGACGAGCTCAGGGCCATCCGGGAGCACGGAGTCTTTGAGCTGGTCGACCGTCCTGAGGGACGGAAGGTCGTGCAGGCCAAGTGGGTCTTCCGCAAGAAGGTGAAGCCTGACGGCTCACTGGACCGCTATAAGGCCGGCTTGACTGCCAAGGGATTCTCTCAAGTTGAGGGGATCGACTTCACTGACACCTTTGCCCCTGTTGGCCGCATGACCACAACTCGCGCACTGCTTGGTGTGGTCGCTCACCATGACTGGGAGCTGCACCAGATGGATGTGAACAATGCGTTCCTCCACGGCACCTTGGAGGAGGAGATCTATATGGTCCAGCCACCTGGGTTTGAGGTCGAGGGCAACAAGGTCTGGCGCTTGCGCAAGGCCTTGTATGGCCTGACGCAGTCGCCCCGGAACCGAGAGATCACTCGCACCCTCACTCAGGCCGAGTACGTCCGGAGTGATGCCGACCCGTCACTTTTCATCCGACGGACAGCCGAGCACCTCACTGCCATTCTGGTGTATGTGGACGATCTCCTGATTGCGTCTCCTTCACTGGAGGCCGTGAAGGAGGCCAAGGCGGTCTTGCAGGCCGCCTACAGGATGAAGGACCTTGGTCTAGCGACTGCTTTCCTCGGGATGGAGATTGTGCGTGATCGTCGTCGACGGACACTCCTCCTCCATCAGACACGATATGCACAGGTTGTGGGGGAGCGGTTTGCTGACCTCCTTGGCGCTGTTCCCGCCGCCTCGTCACCCATCCCTCCTGACGGGCAGGACGCCCTGAAGGTGACAGACCCAGCCGATCAGGGCGAGACTGTGGACGTGACCCTGTACTTGCGCATCATTGGCTCACTGATGTACTTGGCCACGACCATGCGTCCCGACATTGCGTTCGCTGTCAACCTACTCGCACAGTTCAGTCAGTCCCCTCGGGCTCGCGCTCTCCACGTAGCTTTGCGAGTCATCCGGTACGTGGTCTCCACACCGTATCACGGTCTCTGCTTTCGGAGACAGTGCTCGGTTGTGGTAGATGGCTACACTGACAGCGATTGGGCATGGAGTCCTGATGGACGCAGCCGCACGGGTTACGTGTTCCTGTTGGTGGCACCGCTGTGTCTTGGCGTAGCGGCAAGCAGGGGTGCATTGCTCGCAGCTCCTCAGAGGCTGAGTATGTTGCTCTGGGCGCTGGCGCCGCTGAGGCGGTGTGGCTGCAGCGGTTGTTCCAGTGCTTGGGTCAGTCCGTGCCTACCATCATCCTTCGATGCGACAACCAGAGTGCTCTCGCGATCGCTGAGAACTCTGGTGTGTTCCACACACGCACAAAGCACATCGCTATCGAGTATCATATCGTGCGCGATCTGGTGGAGCGGCAGTTGATCTCCATCGTCTGGGTGGGCACAGACTTGCAGCGCGCTGACTTCCTGACCAAGGCACTGGCACGTGGGAAGTTCCTCGGGGCTGTTCGTTCCGTCGGATTGCGACCCCTGTCCNGAGGTGATGCTCCACCCGCTGGAGGCAGCCTGGCAGCCTACCCAGTGTACCAGAGGGCTCCCACAGCCCACGGACTACGTTTGGAGGTCTTCAGGATTTTCTCGGTGGACAGCCCTGCCAGGCTGATCTACATGTTTGTTTTCTTACACTCTCCGGCTGTTCCCGGACGTAGGCGTGTGACCAGTCGTTGTGTCTGTCTTTTTGTTGTGCATCCGTAGGATCAGACGGCGCTCCGTTTGGACGCTTGTGCGCAGAATTATGGCCAAAACAGTGGTTTTGGGCCGGTTCAGGTTTGACAGGCACCGCCGTGTGCGCCACCCGCCGTGAGCCACGGCGGCTATTCATGCTGTGGACCTGTCATTTGTTATTCCTCTCTGCATTTACTTCATTTGAAGCTTGAGATACAAGTGCGCGTGTCTCTCCCTACCCTTGCTGTCCCTTGCATGACCTGTGTGTCAACCAGCCAGACCCGTGCTGTCAGGCTAGCAAGCAGAAAGGCTAGGAAGCTTCCTGGAATCTTCTCAGCACAAAGCACAACACTCCCCCATGACCCGATGGTACGCATGTCCATACGCGTGCAGCACTGGTACAACCACAATAGTGGGTGACACAGACAGATGAGACGCAGACGCACATCCTACACTCAACCACTCTCACGCACGGGGCGAAGCCCAACAGAACGAATGGCCACCAGGAACTTTCCGCGGGCAAGTCCCTTCGTCAAGAAATCAGTACGCTGCAAGTCAGTGCCAACCCACATGATGGAAATCAAGCGTCGCTCCACCAGATCACGAACGAAGTGATGCTCAACCGCATTGTGCTTTGTGCGAGCATGAAAAACACCAGAGTTCTCCGCAATGGCGAGAGCACTCTGGTTGTCGCAACGCAGCACAATGGCGGGTACTGACTGCCCAAGCTCAAGAAACAAGCGCTGCAGCCATACTGCCTCAGCAGCCCCTGCGCCCAAAGCCACATACTCTGCCTCCGCCGAGCTACGTGCGATGCAGCCCTGCTTCCCACTTCGCCGAGACAAAGCGGTACCACCGAGCAGAAACACGTAGCCAGTACGAGTGCGCCCATCAGGGCTCCAAGTCCAGTCACTGTCAGTGTAGCCGTCAAGGACCAGTGGTCCTGGACCACCGAACACTACCGACGAAAGCAGAGTCCGAGATACGGCGTGGAGACCACGTACCGTACCACTCGCAGAGCCGCGTGAAGAGCTCTCGCACGTGGAGCCTGCGAGAATTGAGCGAGGAGGTTGATGGCGAACGCGATGTCAGGACGCGTGGTAGTGGCCAGGTACATCAGAGATCCGATGAGACGGAGGTACAAGGTCACGTCCACTGTCTCCCCCAGCTGTGTAGGGTCATCCACCTTCAGCGTATCCTGCCCATCAGGTGTGAGGGGTGTGGAAGCGGTGGGCACTGCACCAAGGAGATCGCTGAAACGCTCCCCCACGACTCGTGCGTATCGGGCCTGATGCAGCAACAGCGTCCGATGTCTGCGATCTCGCACGATCTCCATACCAAGAAACACCGATGCAGGACCAAGGTCCTTCATCCTATAGGCAGTCTGCAGGACGGCCTTGGCCTCCTTCATGGCCTCCCAGGACGGAGACGCGATCAGAAGGTCATCAACATAGACCAGGATGGCGGTGAACCGCTCGGGTGTCGGTAGGATGAAGAGCGAGGGGTCTGCCTCGCTCTGTACGTATCCTGCACGAGTCAAGGTGCCAGTGATCTCCCGGTTCCAACACCGTGGAGACTGCTTGAGGCCGTACAAGGACTTGCGCAAGCGCCAGATCTTGTCACCGTCCTCAAAGCCTGGTGGCTGAGCCACGTAGATCTCATCCAGAGAGCCATGGAGGAACGCGTTGTTCACATCTGGTGCAGTTCCCAGTCATGCTGAGCCACTACACCGAACAGAGCTCAAGCAGAGGTCATGCGACCGACAGGGGCAACGGTGTCGGTGTAATCAACTCCCTCAATCTGAGAGTACCCCTTGACAACCAAGCGGGCCTTGTAGCGTTCCAGTGAGCCATCCGGCTTCACCTTCTTGCGAAAGACCCACTTGACCTGAATCGCCTTCCTCCCAAGGGGAAGGTCGACCAGCTCGTAGACTCTGTGCTCTTGGATAGCGCGAAGCTCATCCTCGCAAGCAGCTTGCCAGGCATCAGCATCCTGCGATGAGAAAGCCTCCCTCAATGTGCCCGGGTCAGGCGCCATAGAGGGGGAACTCTGCGTGGCAAGTGCACACGCCTCAGTGTCAGGCCTGACGACCACGAGATCAGCTGCTGCATCACAGGCGATATGGAACTCGCGAGTGACCAGGTCGTGCCCTATGGGGCACGCTGGGTGTACCTCTGAAAGCTCAGTGCGGACACTCAAGCCTAAGGCCTTTGTGCCTGGATCACCGCTCGCGATGCTGCGAGAGGAACGCCTGGGTCCGGGACCCGACGCTCGCTGAGCTCCGGAGTCCAGCGGTCGAAGGCGGCCACCGGGCTCACGGGAGTAACCGGAGGACGAGGGGCGCACCTCAGGCTCAGGAACAGGTACGACCACAGGGACAGGTACGACCACAGCTGGTGAGGGCTGAGGCAAGGCAGCCGGAGATGCCGTGCGAGGAGATGCGTGTGTGGGGGACACAGAGCCGGGTGTGACAGCAGGCAAGGCTGGCCCAGACACTGAGACAGGAGTGTCAGCCGACGTAGGGACAGGAGTGGGCTGGACTGGGTCAGACGCCGGAGCAGGGGTGCCAGTGGACACAGGTGATGGTACAGGAGGAGGCGTGAGAGCAGCGGTACCTGTGGGGTGTGAAACAGGCTGAACAGGCGGGATCTCTGGACCAGCGGCAATGATAGCCGGATCATCAAGTGCTGGAGACCGAGAGGGGACTCGAGCGGACACATCAGCCTGACGAGGAATGGTCGCTGGCGGAGAAGTCTCCCCCATCCACCAAGGACCCTCACAGGAAGGGACATGAGCTGCAGAGAGGGGTGAGATCGAAGTCAGATCACGGTATGAGAGTGACTCAAAAAGCAGCGCGTCACGGGACTCAATGACACGACAGCGAGTGGGGTCCCAAAAGCGCCAGGCCTTCGACCGCGGGGAGATGCCGATGAAGGCACACAAACAACCCCGAGGGGAGACCTTGGACCCCTGCTGGTCCTCGGTGTACCACACGGAGGCCAGGGAACCCCAGACACGAGCGAGACGAAGGTCAGCACGGTCGCCAAACCAGAGCTCGAACGGTGTAACATGATCCAAAAGCGAACCATGCGGAAGGCGGTTCCAGACCCAAGTCATGTAGGCGAAGCCCTCGAAAGCGAAGGACTCCGAGAGACCGCACTCAGACCGCATGGCGCGAACCATGGTGCGGTTCCAGCGCTCAGATACACCGTTCTGCTGTGGGATAGCAGGAGTGGAGACCTGGTGAAAAATGCCGTGCTCAGCAAAGAAGGAGTCCATCTCTCTTTACACCTGAGAGTCTTAGTCCAGATAAATCACTTTCAGTGACGGTGTGTTTGTGTGTGTGTGCGTAGAGTCAAGAGGTCACTTGCGTGTGTCATAACCACAACCAACACTCCCCCATGACCCACAGACGAACAGTCCACACACACATAAGACGAAGGGCACGTCACAAGACAGCGAGGTAAGCAGAGAACACGTCAACCAGGTGCATTGCGAAAGCGCAGCAGTCCAAAAGCATGCACAGCCGCCTTGAACATGCCGTCGCTAAGAGCTTAAGAAAGTCTGCACGCTGCTAAAGAGTATCAACCCAAGCAACCCGAGCCTCTCCGGTAGCAATGCGCTCGCGAACAAAATAATGCTCAATGTTGATGTGCTTTGTACGTGAATGATGCATGCCATTGTGCTCCTTGATTGCCTTTGCACTTTGGTTGTCAAAGCGCAAAGTGATGGAGTGGATGGGGACACGCAGCTGCTACAACAGGCGGGATAGCCGCACACTCTCACACGTACCTGAACCAAGTGCCACGTACTCTGACTCACTGGAGCTCCAGGCAACACAACCCTGTTTTCCACTCTTTCAGGAGACAACAGTCCCACCGACAAGAAAGGCATAACCGGTGCGACTATGAGCATCTGTATCATGTGCCCAGTCACTGTCTGTGTACCCGTCTACCACAACAGAGGGCTGAGCACAATAACACACCCCGATGCGTGCAGTGGACAGTGCGTAGCGGACAACACGCACTGCAGCCTCGAGATGTTTCTGGCGAGGCTGATGGGAGAAGTGCGCCAAGAAGTTGACCGAGAAGGCCACGTCCGCCCAAGTGGTGGTGGCGAGGTACATGAGGGATCCGACCACACTGAGATAGTCAGTGACATCGATAGTCTCCCCCTGCAGTGCTGAGTCGAGTGACTTCAGTAGGCGCTGTCCTACTTGGGTCATTAGTGTGGAAGCAGTGGGGACGTCAGAAAGGAGGGAGGCAAAGCGCTCCCCAAGTGTGCAGATGTATGCAGCCTGATGTGCGTGCAGGGTGCGGCGCTAGCGGTCACGCTCAAGCTCCATACCAAGGAACACCCGCTCAGGACCTAGGTCCTTGATTTTGTATGCGGCCTGCAGCAGGGTCTTCACTGGCTGGACTGCTGAGGGACTGGGGGAAGCAATGAGCAGGTCATCGACATAGACGAGAATGGCCACAAGCGGCTCTGAGGGGGTACTCAAGAAGAGTGTTGGATCAACCGTACTACAACAGTATCCTCCCCACTCGACTGTGGAGGAAATCTCCATGTTCCAACAACGCGGCAACTGCTTGAGCCCATACAAGGCCTTGCGCATTCACTAGATCTTGTTTGTGCCATCGGTGAACCCCAGTGGCTGGACCATGTAGATTTCCTCGACAAGCTTCCCATGTAGGAAGGCGTTGTTGACGTCCATCTGCTCAAGTTCCAAATCATGCTGGGAAACAAGGCTCAACAGCGCTCGAGCAGTGGTGTACCGCCCGACCAATGTGATGGTCTCATCAAAGTCAATCCCAGTGATCTGGGAAAAACCCTTAGCCATGAGGGGAGCCTTGTACCGGTCAACTCTCCCATTGGGTTTCAGCTTACGTTCAAAGTACCCACCGAGATGAGACTGCCTTGCGGCCTGTAGGGAGGTCCACAAGCTCAAAGACGCCATGCTCCTAGAGGGTTGTCAGCTCCTCCTGCATGGCCTTCTCCCAGAGGTCAGCATCAGCTACCTCATGAGCCTGTCAGACCGTGGTAGGCTTGGGAGGGAGTGTAGGTAGGCCAAAGGTCGCGAAGCATGCGGCAACATAACCGACAACAGAAGACTCAAGAACGTTGTAGAACTCATGGGCTATAAGAGCATAGCCGACTGCTGAGTTGGGATGAATGACACTCACAGACAGGCCAAGTGCATCAAGGCCACTGGGATGAGCTGAGGGGCCAGCAGTGGAGGACAACGCGCTGGAGTACGTGACCCGCTGCGAGGGCTGTGAGGCTCTGGACGGGCCAATGAAGAAAGACTTCATAGGTGTCACGGAGGTGCGTGCATACCGCTGAGAGGACTGAGGGGACTGAAGAGGATGCAGTCTCCCCCCACGTGTGTACGGCTCAAGACCAGGAGGAGGATCCTGAGGTGCTACACCTCCAGTGGTGTCAACCACAGGAGATGACTGGTGTACAGACTCAAGGGATGAGATGTGAGTGGAATGCACGGGAGACTATGTGTGAGTGGGTACCGAGTTTGAGGACCCAGGACAACCAGAAGATGGCTGGGACGACATGGAATCCGAGGAAGGCTGTGAGGCTTCCGACTTTGGTGATGTATGGAAGGACGAGGACTCCGAGGCAAAGGAGTCCTCGTCCTCACTGTCCGTGTGGGGAACAAGCGTGACAGCAAAGGACTCTGTGTGAGTAGGCTAAGAAGATGGTACTCGGAGATCAGAGGCTGGACCACCCCAAGCCAACAAAGTGAGGAGAGAGAGGGAGTGTCGCAAGACTCAATGACTCGTGAGCGGTCAGAATCCCAGAAGCGCCATGCCTTGGACATCGCCGAGACACCAAGAATGGTGCAAAGACGGGCTCGAGGGCTGAGCTTGCCGTTGCGAAAGTCCTTGGGCAACCAGACTGCAGTGACGCAACCCCAGACGTGAGCAAGACGGAGGTCGGCACAACGGCCGTACCAGTGCTCAAAGGGAGTGACATGACAAGGAAGGGGACTGTGAGGAATACGATTCCACACCCAGGTCATGTTGGACATGGCCTCGAAAAAAAAAGATGTGGGAAAGGGAGGACTCACTGAGAAGAGTACGGACATCGTCAGCAAGCGTGCGGTTCCAGCGTCCATAGATGCCACTTTGTTGGTGTGTGTAGGGAGCGGACGGCTCCATACACACCCCGCAAGAGGTCAAGAAGCGGGTCGTAGGACCCATGAACTCTCCACTGCTGTCACAATGAAAGACTTTCAGATGACGACAACAGGCCAATTTGGCCTGGGGCAGCCATGACTCGAGAGTGGAATAGACATGACTCTTTTTGCCGAAGAGCAAAGATCCAGCGCATACGAGAAAAATCATCCGTGAAACAGAGAACATAGCAGCCAACCCCCCCGAGAGCGTCATGGGTGAGGGGTCCCATGACGTTTTTGTGCAAGAGGTGAAGAGGATGGGACGTGCAGGACTCAAACATTGAAAAAAGTGACTGATGTTTTTTGCCCTAAGCACAGTCAAGAGAGTTGGTGGGGCAAGGGACAGAGAACGTGTCGGCGTCAAGGCATGAGCTGGCTTGTTCTGGAGCAAACTATAAACAGCAGTGGTGTGAATGTGCCAGAGGCTGCTGTGGAGCATCTGTGAGTGTGCCGGGGAGAGAGAGCGCGCAACATGAACAAGAGCAGTGGTGGAGGGATGAGGCGCAAAGGAGGGCACACGTTACAAACGGTCATAGCACGTGCCATGCAGCAAGACACGGCCAGTGGTGCGATGCTACAGAGAAGCAATGCCGTGGCTGGAAGAGAAGTCCATGCCCAGGTCATCAAGAGTTGTAACAAGGCAGACTAAGCTCGAGGGTAGGCACGTACAAAACATTTGGCAAAGAGAGCTCCCCCCAAGGACCAACAAAACAGGCTACCCCAACACTCTGGACAGGCAAGAGCTGACCAGATTCACTGCGGACAAAATGCACAGAGCCAGGAGGACCTAAAGAGACAGACGAGGAATGACAAGAGATCATGTGGTGGGTGGATCCTAAATCAAGGATCCAGAAGCCCCCGGACACACGCACAAATGCAGGGTCATGTCTCACAGTAGCAATGGCAGAGCAAGGGGGGAGGCGCTGACCACAGGCAGCAAGGCAACGAGGCAGGCTGTAAGACTGCCATTGCATAATCCAAGGGACATCAACTGGGGAACAACTCTAAACATGACCAGATGAAGGACCACAAAGTAATGCATTAAGTGCACACACATGCGCCCCCTCAACCGAACGCCCACTCTCACCTCCCTAATCACGGAGGTGTCTCTGGTGGACAACATGAGAGAGGGAAGAGTCCAGCTGACTCTCGGCGTCAGGCAGGCCAGTGATGATGACGCCAGAGGAGGGGCGCTGAGAAGTGGAGGTGGACTATGCCCACAGAGGGGGTGAGTAGAATCCGGAGGGAGGTCCAAAGTAGACGGGGCCGCCAAACCCGGGCGGCCCACCCCAGGGAGAGGGTGGAGGTGGTGAAGTCATGGCAGTGTTGTAGGCAGCGGCTGTCGGACAGGAAGAAGAAGGGCAGCCAAGAGGAACAGTGGCGGAGGAGGAATGCGACGAACCACCACCAGTACCTGATGAGCGTGCCCAGTGTACACGCATGGCTGATGCAAGGCGAGCATCATCGGGAGGAGCTGGACACTTGGGCGCCGCGTGGCCGGCGGCACCGCAATTCTAGCATGTGACAATGCTGAAGGAGGAAGATGAAGAGACAGCACTTTTAGTGACGCGGCCTTTGCCGCCCCCCCTTGTCCACCACCACCAGAAGAGCTGCTCCCCTTGCGCCCAAGCACTGAACCGGACCTCGCAAGAGTAGAAG
The DNA here is from genome assembly GCA_023375785.1 of Penium margaritaceum. Classification (NCBI taxonomy): domain Eukaryota; kingdom Viridiplantae; phylum Streptophyta; class Zygnematophyceae; order Desmidiales; family Peniaceae; genus Penium; species Penium margaritaceum. Next base: position 91,055 of record SZWC01007936.1, read on the forward strand.
GTGAGGTTAGAAGTGAATTGAGGTAGGTTGGAGTCAAAGTCTGGTTTGCGCTGTGTTGTTGGCACAAGTGCCTTAGCTGCAGCTGTGCCGGCGGCGATCGCGACTACGAGAGGGTCAGAGGATGATGAGACAGTGGTGGCAGATGCAGAAGTGGAGAAGTGGAGAATGCAGTAGCAATGCCGGCGGTAGTGGTTGCAGAGGGTGTGTTGTGGAATGTGGGCTAGAGGCGGTTGATGACCAGGTCAGTAATGTGGTCTGCAAACGTCTCCAGGTCAGCTTGCTCCGCACGCAACATTTCTTTGGCAGCGCGCTGAGCAGTGAGTGTAGTTGGCAATGCAGTGCGCTCATGCTGCACCTCAGCCTGTAAGGCAGCGTGTTTGTCATAGTCAAGTGGCATCGTGCCAGTGACGTGACTATGCCAGTTTTCTTTTGTAGAGTTTCCCTTGTCGTGGTGTACGTGAGAAATGTGGGATGGGTGCATCAGGAGTCTGGTGCAATGCAACAACCTGGACGAACGAACAAGCCAATGCAAGAGAGGTAAGAACGAAGAGAGAGGCCAAGCTCACCAAGCACGGCGGCGCAGTGAGAACAACGGCGGGAGAGCAGCTGCAGCTGAGGAGGCCACATCTACAACAGTAGCTAATGCTGAGACAATGAGAGAGGCCACTCGCGTCAACATCGCGGCTGAGAGGGTGGAGATGGCAGCAGTAGTCAAGACAAGCAGCTGGATGTGACGAGTTGCCGATGAAGAAGAAGAGGGTAGTGCTGATACATGTGCTATGGAGGTGTGAATGGAATCTACAGTACTAGAGAGTGATGTTGTCGCTATAGCTGCTGCTGATGCAACTACGTCTGCTGCAACAGGTATCTGAGTAACGACGTTGACAATAATAGCTGCGAATTGGCCCTGATCAACTGCTGCTGCTATGTATGTATCAATGGCTCTACTAGCAGCAGTGCTAGCTAGTGCATGTGTAGCGCGTGCAGTGGCAGCAAAGGTGGAAGCAACAGCAGCACTAGACACAAGGGTGGCCTACATAGCAGTCAGGATGTCAGGAGGCGGGGAAGAAGCCAACTTTGTAGCTGATGGAGCTGGGGATGCAGCCTGACGTGAAGTAGGTACTCTAGTTGTTGTTGTTGGAGAGGATGGTGCTGCTCGGCAAGGAACGGCAAGCCGACACTGCTGACGAGTTCTATGCACAATGGGTGGGCTTACCGGTGATTGAAGAGGTCGGTGATCACGTGGTGGTGCCGTGGCCGGTTCGTTCTGCGCCGTCGGAGAATCGTCTACGGCAGATTGACAGCGTGTCGCATAGACTCTGGCATCCTCAAAATCGTAGAAGTTGGTGGGGTCGTAGTCCTCCCCGGGGTAATACCCTAGACTGCTGCGGCGAATCCTCGGCAACATCTCCCGCTCCACTCTCTCTTTGTAGTACGCGACCTCGTCGTCAGTATGGTCACGCTCACGCACGGCTGTGGGCAAAGTGGGGATCGGCTCAGTTGTAGGAGGAGAAGGGCTGAGTGTTCAGCTGCCCGACACGCAGCCTGAGACGATGAGAGGTGCACCACGGTGTTGCTGTAGCTCACACCACGACTTGGCACGGGTGGGAGGCAGCAAACCAACTGCCTCACACAACAGCTGCCCTCATAGCTAATGCTGGTGTTTTCCCCAAGGAAGTAAGGCACTTGTTGCTGCAAAGCGCATGAGATGAACACACCACGTGGATCGTGGGTGCGAGGATGTACGCCTGGGGGGAAGTGTGCACGTGCGGCTGCTGAAGGACAGAAGCAACAGGCGTGGCCAGAGCGTGGTCAACGTGCGTGCGGAGGCCGAAGAAGGGCCGGGATGACACTATGTTGTGCACAAGCCTGACACACCACACAGCTCGTGGGTGCGACGTGTGTGGTAGCGAGTTGTGGGCATGTGCGGCTGCTGAAGAATAGAAGCGGCAGGCGTGACCATAGCGTGGTCAGCGTGCATGCGGAGGCCGAAGAACGGTTAAGGGTAAGGTGATGGCGGCGGAGACGAGCCAGTGCCGTTGTACGTAACGGAATTGTGCGGGATCACCCGCCACATGGATGTAACCCAATGAAGCCTCAGGACCTTCATGAGGAGGAATGAGTCCTCCTGCTCTGATACCACTAGACAGTCATAGGTGCTGGGGTGCACAAGGAAGCAAGCAAGCGGAGAAAGCAACACCACGGACTGGGTGGGGCAAGCTCACATTACGTAATGTGGAAGAAAACAACAAGTGAGCAAGGAAGTAGCGAGCAAAGTGTTAAGCGCCCGTTGAACGGGCCACCCACGCGATGATCTCGATGTGGGGCCCAGACGCCACCCAGGGATCGAACCTGTCCCTGGAGCGAGCGAGCTCCAGGCGGATTCTCACACGCCGGCATAAACCGGACGTGTGGTCCCGAGGGATCAGCAACCCGGATCACTAGGATAAAAGCATGCATACATGTAAGAATCCAGCCACATCATGAGTGCATGTGGTGCATGCACTCCTAGAAATGTATGCCCCATTCTAGAATGTAGTAATGTGAAACACCACTACGACAAAGTTCTCGGGGTTGGTGTTGGTGCTATGGCCACCACTTGAACACTTGATGGTTTTTCCAATGTGAGCTCCATGTTGCGTCACAGCTTTACACCTGAGAGCGTTAGTCCATATTAATCACCTGCAGTGACGGTGTGTGTATGTGTCAAGAGGTCACTTGCGTGTGTCATAACCACAACCAACAAAGACCACGTGCCACTACTTGCAGAGCCGCATGCAAAACTCTTGCCTAAGGACACTTGCAATGAGGTTGACAGTAGAGGCAATGTTGGGATGAGTGGTCATGGTGAAGTACACCACAGAGAAAATGAGTATGGAGCATGTACAGAGTCACATTCTCAATCCCCCACAGTCATGCTAGATCATCCACCGTAGTAGAATTTTGTGAGGGAGAGGGAGTGAGGGAATAAGACCGTGAGAGAAGCCATGGATGTTGCAAGCTCAATTCAGCATATTGAAACAAGTGTCGAAGGGCTAGGAGCAAGGACTTGCGTTGTGCAACAGAGTGAGACACCTCGTGCATCATGCATGAGGTGTGACCACTGCCACCCCAGGAATAGCGCCAAACCTCGCAGAACTTTCGGTGAGAAGCCATTGCAAGAATATTTTGGCAGCATGATGACCCCAGCAAGATCAGCAGTTAAGAATGATACAAAACTACATCATCCTCAAGTGTATGTGCATTTGCCACTATAAGGAGGCTTATGCAACAACATTCAATGTCAGAGATGTCAAAGAGTTGCTGGCTGGCCCAACGGCAAAAGCCTAAAGCTATCCTAGTGGCATAGGCACCCACGAGGTAGCACAAAAGTAATAGAATGGGTACTCTGACACGGAGCCAATCCGGACATCAGGGGGTCGACCCCATTAACTACCACTTGCCCTGCGATGAGGGGGGGGGTTACGACCAGACCCCGATCGATAAACTGGTTCACCAGCGTAAGGTTGGCCGTGGCCATAGTGCCTCGTGCCCGGTGAAAAATCCAAGTGGCATAGGCAACATGAGTGGAGCCGGTAAGGCCCCAAAGAGAATCGAATGTGTTGTTGCCTCAAAGCACTACTTCCTTTGCATGGCAGCCATCTNGGGGGGGGGGGGGGGGGGGGGTACGAACAGACCCCGATCGATAAGCTGGTTCGCCAGCGTAAGGTTGTCCGTGGCCATAGTGCCTCGTGCCCGGTGAAAAATCCAAGTGGCATAGGCAACAAGAGTGGAGCCGGTGAGGCCCCAGAGAGAATCGAATGTGTTGTTGCCTCAAAGCACTACTTCCTTTGCATGGGAGCCATCTATTTTTTACTCTCTTGCAAAAATTCATATGTGTGAGACCAATGGACAACAGTCAACGTATTGGTAAGTCATCAATTGAACACCAATACCAATACCCCCTCTTGGCCCACAGACGAACAACAACACAAGCCACAATAGACAACATGGTGTGCACATGGAGCAAGAGATATTCACATGACATAGCTGGGAGAGGGCAACGACAGTCGGGCTCAATAAGGTGCAAAGGAGGCACGTATTAAACCAACTACATCAACAACAAACTTGAATGAGCCATCGATGAGAGTCTTGGTCAAAAACTTAGCTCGCGAAGAATGTGTGTCCACCCAAACAACCTTGGTGACAACAGTAGCGGTTCACGAATGAATAGGTGCTCCACATTGATATCTTTGGTGTGTCAGTTATGTATGCCAAGATTCTCAAAAGTTACCTTGGCGCTCTAATTGTCGCAACAGAGAGTGATGCAGCACATGGACATGCACACCTGCTGGAACAAGTAGCACAACCACTGCCGAGAGCAACAAACTTGGTTGTGCTGGTGATTTTTATAACTTAACCTTGTTTTCCACTCTTCCAAGACACAACACGGTTGCAAAAAATGAAGTATAGCCCAAACAACTTTGAACGTCTGTATCATGTGCCCTATTGCAGTCGATGTAGCCATCAAAGACTATAGGGAGCAGATATCGCACATGTAGTGCAACTACAAGATGACCCTGACGTGGACACGAAGACGAATTCAGTTACATGGTTGATGACACATGTAACATTAGCGTGTGTTGTCATTGCGAAGTACATCAAGGAGCCAATGACTCAAACATAGTTCGTGACATCAACTCCCCCCCCCCAAGCTGGGCTACAACAAGTGTTTGCAACAATCTTGAACCAACTTGGGTCATGGGGTTAGAGGTAGGTGGAATGGCAGCAAGCAGTGGAACAGTGCTCACCGAGTGCAGATGTAAGCTACCTGATGCACATGTAAGGTGAGGTTTGGAAGGTCCTGCTTAAGATCCATGCCAATGAATACTCAAGCAAAATCAAGGTCCTCCATCTTGTAGACTGGCTACAGCAGAGACTTCACAATGCGAACGAGAGAAGGACTCGGAGAAGAAATGATAAGTTTATCGACATAGACAACGACGATTGTTCCGACAGCAAGGCGACTGCTTCAAACCAGACATAGCCTTAGAGCCTCCAGACCTTCTTAGTGTCATTATTGATCCAAAGTGGCTGCACCATGTAGATCTCCTTATCCTAGGTGAAATGGAGAAACACATTGTTCACATCCATGTGCTCAGCTCTTAGTCATGTTGTGCCACCAAGCTAAGAAGGGCCAAAGCAGTTGTCTTGCATCCAACGGGAAAAAAGGTCTCATCAAAGTCCATCTTAAGGATTTACAAGAATCATTTGGAAGTAAGTTACACTTGCAACCAATCTCCCCAAAACCATATAATCTGTAATCAATGTACATACACGGTACACAAACAAATGAATTTATCAGGTACCTTCCTATCCGGATTTAGTCATTGACCGGGAACTTTCCTTTCATGAGACACAAAATGGTGGAAAATTCCCAGAAACATCCCAATTCCACTTTCTATCCTAGGACATTTCCTAGAAGTTTACTAAGAGAGAGAGAGAGAGAGAGAGAAAGAGAGAGAGAGAGAGAGAGAGAGAGAGAGGGAGAGAGAGAGAGAGAGAGAGAGAGAGAGAGAGAGAGAGAGAGAGAGATAAAGAGAGAGAGAAAGAGCGAGAGAGAGAAAGAGGAAGAGAGAGAGAGAGAGGGAAAGAGAGGGAGAGGAAGAGGGAGAGGGAGAGGGATAGGAAGAGAGTGCCTTACAACATTGACATGCTATTGAGTATGAACCCCATGGAATAAAGGGAAAGGGACATGCGAGTTGGGAGAGTGGGAGGGAGGGGGAGGAGAATAGTGTATGAGGTGAGTGCATAGGGTAATGAACACATTTTCTAGTGGAGTCTTGAAACATTTGTACACATGTGTATCAATTTTTGACACCACCAGGCTCAGTGGACGGAGAAATGTGTGTGTAGGCAAGGGCAAGGGAAGAAGGTTGGAGGGGGTAACTAAAGGGAAGTGTGTATGTGATGGATGTAGAGAGAGAGAGAGAG
>SZWC01007936.1:97153-111483 GCA_023375785.1 Penium margaritaceum
AGAGAGAGAGAGAGAGAGAGAGAGAGAGAGAGAGAGTATTACAACATCGACTAGATATTGAACATGAATCCACAGAGGGAAAGGGATATGCAAGGTGGGAGAGGGGGAGGGGGGAGGGGGAGAAGAGAAAGGAGTATGAGGTGAATGCATTGGGTAGTGAACACGTATTCGAGTGAAGTCTTATATTATTTGTACACTTGTGTATTTATTTTCAACACCACCTGGCTCCATGGACAAAGACACGTGTGTGTAATAAATTGAACTACACAACACTCATGTGTATGAATATGATACAGTTACCACATGAACATTGATACCCTACCCAATACACTTGCCCCATACACTTTTCCCTTTTTCCCCATCTCCCTCTCCACTCCCTATCAGTGATCACTCACACCAAGGAAGACATCCAACTACACGATGCACATGTGTATGAATATGATACACTTACCTTCCGGACAATGATACACTACTCCATACACTTGTCCTATTCAGTTTTCCCCCCTCCCCTCTCCTCCCTTTGCTATCAGTGATCACTCACAAGGAAGATGTCCAACTACATAGTACACATGCGTATGAATGGGATACACTTACCACCCGGATAGTTATACGCTACCCCATACACTATCCCCATACACTTATACCTCCCCTCCCCCCTACCCTATCAGTGATCACGCACACCAAGGAAGACATCCAACTACACAATGCACATGTGTATGAATTTGATACTCTTACCACCCGGATAGTGGTACACTACCCCATACCCTTGTCCCATACACTTTTTTCTCCTCCTCCTTACCTCCCCTACATATCAATTATCACTCCCACCAAGGAAGATATCCAACTACACAACACACATATGTATGAGTATAACTCACTTACCACCCGGACAGTGATACACTACCTCATACACTTGCCCCATACATGTTTCCTCCTCCCTCCCTCCCTCCACACCTTATCAGAGATCACTCACACCAAGGAAGACACCCATTTACATAATACACATGTGTATGAATATGATACATTTACCACTATCCCAAAAACTTTCCCCATGCATTTTCCCTCCTCCCCCCCTCCATCCCTTCCCTGTTAGTGATCACTCACACCAAAGAAGACATCCAACTACACAATACACATGTCTATGATTTTGATACACTCATTCCCCAGACAGTGATACACTTTTCTATACAATTGCCCCATACATGTTTCTCTCCTCCTCACCCCCCTTTCTCTTCCCTATCAATCATCACCCACACCAAGGAAGACATCCAACCACACAATACACATGTACATGAATATGATGCACTTACCACCCGGACAGCGATACACTATCCCATACACTTGCAACATACATTTTTCCCTCTCTCACCCCTCCTTTCCTCCCCTCTCAGTGATTACTCACACCAAGGAAGACATCCAACTCACAATACACATGTGCATGAATATGACATGCTTACCACCCGGACAGGGATACACTACCCCATACACTTGTCCCATACACTTTTCTCCTCCCCCCCCCCACTCTCCTCCCTATCAGTGATCATTCACACCAAGGAAGACATGCAACTGCACAATACATGCGTGTATAGATATGATGTACTTGTCACCCAAACAGTAATACACTACCCCATAAACATGCCCCATACACTTTTCCCTCCCCCCCCCTCTCCCCTCCCTATTAGTCATCACTCACACCAAGAAAGACATCCAATTACCCAACACACATGTGTTTGAATATGATACACATACTTCCCGAACATTGATACACTACCCCTTACACTTGCCCCGTACACTTTTCCCTCCTCCTCCCCTTTCCCTCGTAGTGATCACTTGCACCAAGGAAGATATCCAATTTCATGATACACATGTGTATGAATATGATACACTTACCAACAAGAGAGTGATCCACTATCCCATAAACTTTTTCCATACATGTTTCCCCTCTCTTTTATCCACAGAAGGAAGCCCCCAACAAACTATCATGAGAACATAAGTAGGCTAATCGAGATGACCACATGTGTATTCAAAGACATCAATTATCTATACCTCCTAAGTCGAGCTTTGTAGCGATCAATGACATTTGGCTTTAGCTTGTGCCTGTAAACCCAATGGGTGGAGACAAATTCATGGTCACGTGGAAGGTCCACTGCTTCGTAGACCCTATGTTTATGAAAAGCATGAAGCGCCTCCTATGTGGAAGTCTCCCAAGAGAATATTGAATGGCCTAAAGAGCCTCACGTCCAGCCGTTGGCTTGGGTCCAAGGGGACTTAGACCACTAGTGGTAAAACATGCAACAATAAAGCATGCAATAGAGGTGTCAAGGGTACTGCGAAACTCCTCAGATACGAGAGAGAGTGAAGGGCATTATGAGAATTCATGACAAAGTTACAAGGACTATCTATTGTTGTGGTGAGAACTAGAGCCTAAAGCTTTGGGTCACCGGACACCATCCCACAGTGGAAAGGCAAGGTGCCAAACCACACTCAAAGAGTGTATGGCTCAAGGTCGTCAAAGCTGGACTCGGGAGGTGCTAGTATTTGGACATAAATAATGTGAGATGGAACAATTAGGAAAACAAGAGAAGACAAGGAAAGGACTGGAGACAAATTAGCAAAAACAGGAAGAGGAAACTGAACAGTAGACAAAGAAGCAAAACAAGACATAGAGGACAACGGAGAGGAAGGAACCAATGATGTAAAAGTCAACTTATGGTGACATGGTCGGAACACCAATGGACGAGACATCGATGCCTCGATTCGCAAAGGCAACAAGAATGACAGAGAAGAGATGCACCCACCCCAAAGAATAGAGGAGGATAAGGGTGTCAATAGAGGAAATGCGATAAAAATCACGTTAAAAGATAGACTCACTGAAAAGAGCATTACAAAACTCGATGACATGAAGACGAGTAGGGTCCCAGAATTTCCACACCTTGGATTAGGCCAAGATGTCAAGAAAAAGAGAGAAATGAACCCGAATGGATAGCTTACCATTGCAAAGATCATTGAGAAGCCAGAAAGAAGCAACAAAATCCCACATGCGGACTAGCCAGACATGAGCCTGACTATCCGTCTAGCTCTTGTAGGGTTTAACGTCACGAGAAAGCGGATCGTGAAGGACATTGTGCCACACATAGGTCATGTGAGACATAGCCTCAAACACGAAGAGGGGGGTTTAGCCCACATAGACTATATGCGGTCCGCAAGGATGCGGTTGGAAAGTTTAGACATGCCATTTTGCTGGGATGTGTATGGAGCGAAGGACTCCATGCGCACCCCATGAGAGTTGAGATACCTACAGGTGGGACCAAAGAACTCACCACCGTTGTTAGGGCAAAAAATATGACGTTGTCGTTGGCAAGCCCTTTTAGCCCAAAGAAGCCACTTCTCAAAGACATTGGTGACTTTGATATTTTTACCCAAGACAAAGACCTAGCAAAAGAGAGAAAAATCATCATCAAGTTACATAGCATAGCGACCAACTCTAACAAGAAAATCATGAGAAAGGGGGCCTGTAACGCTTGCTAGCATGAATGAGCTCAAAATGATGGAAAGTGACATGATCAAAGGTAGAAAAGGGGGACCGATGCATTCTTCCTTGAAAAGGGTCAACAAAATCAATACAAAGTGTATCAATGTTTCAATACTTATTGGTAGACTTCTTGACAGTGCTAGATTCGCGACTTGATATTCTTAAAACCCTCTGAGTTCTTGGTGGAATTTCACAAAGTGACCATTTTCGACGTGAAGTCATACGGTCCCTCGACTCGAGCACCAAGGGTACAACATATGCCTAGTTATGATGCTTTTTGTACAGATGTGCGCTCAATGTTTTTTATGTTTTTCATCGAAGTACACTTACTATTCAACACAAATAATTGAATTGTCCCATATCCTCACATTGTCTTTTGCACTACACCTCATCCTTATGAACCATCGTGTTCCACTCGACGTAACATAGTTTGCTACATGTATGTGCCCAAGAGTTCAGATACTTCTCATTGAACTTCACTTACTCTAAGTATTATCTTTCATTTGTCCTAAATCCTTGAATCGCATTCAATCCGCACCTTCTATGTGTGAATCATGCACGTTCTGCTTGGTGCACCACGTAAACGATTTGACACAACTCTGAGCAAGCAAGTATTTTCTCCTTGTGTATATGTGTGTTTCATATACTTGGGGAACTTAGTTTCGTTCTTTGTCTTCCATGTGTATGTGGGTTCATCTTGCCTAGTGATAAAGGAGATTTTGTAAAAAGGCCTCTCTCACACCAAAAAACACAACTCATTATAGGAAGTTGCGGTGAGTTGTGTTTGTATGGCGGATGAACTCCTCCGTCTCAAACCACGTTGAATGTGCACCTTTTGTCTTGGCCTTATGGCTCCTAGTTCCCTACGTCCAAGTTCATTCAACAAATGTGTGAGGGATTTTTTTGCAAGTAACGGATTCTTTTCCTTTCATACTTTTGAAACTGGAGTGATTTTGTGCACTCAATGATACGGCTCTGTTAGATGGCCTCATAATCCACGTGAGGACAAGCTAAATGGGCCAACGGCTATTTGACAAGCAAACTTAGTCTGAATATTAGGCGAGTAAGGGTAGTTACTACGAGCTGCTATGCCTCCAGGGCTTTAGCAACTTCCTTGCAATATGTGTACTGTGCTCCACCATTCAACACATTGATTGTGCCCCTCGTCCTTTGTGGGGTGCGACTCGGCAACATGGGTTAACGCTGACAGTCTTGCGTCAGAAAATGGCCAAATATTTCTCAGTGTTGTCCTGCCAAAGTGAGCGGCGAGGGGCTCCATCGTGAGAGCAAATGTCCAACCACAACCTTCAATTCGCAGCATTTTAAAGAGAGGCAGAACGCGGAGTTCTTGGACTCTACTTTTACCGTGTACACCATTACCCGAATCTACGAGATGTGCACGCACATTCGAGTGACATATCTTGACTAATTAAAAAAAATCCATTCCTGTGAAATTACCATAGCATCATTCGTGGAGTAATTATTGCAAAACCGATCCGTACAAACTGGAATAAATTAGTCAATTCAGTTCATTGACAGAAACCGGACACTGGCACAACATGCTCTCAATATCCAAACAATTTGAACCGAGTCCCAGTCGTGGTGGAATTGTGCAATTGCCATAGTATCATGCAACGTCCATGTAACGTTGTGGATCATGAGAAAGTCTTCATTTTCTACAACGTTAGTCGAACGTGGTGGCATAACGTTTGTTGCTAGGTTTCAAAACATCGTGGATCGAGGTAGTCATTACATCTCTGCTTCATTATGTAATTGTCGTGGATTCTACCACGTCTACATGACGATGCAAACAATTCATAGTAGGATGACATTGCAACCTTGTGGCATGGAACATTCTCTGCTTTGCTAGAGTTCAAAAGAAATGGAAGGTTGCAGATCATTGTATTTTTCGTGGATTCGAGCAATCCTTGCGAATGAGATGCAAATGTTGTGGAAGGGCCACTCATACACGACGTATGCCAAAGATGACTGATAATCTAAGTTTTTTCCCAAGGCATCACTACTTTGCTAAGATTGAATCTGGGCCCACATCATGAGAGTTAGGAGGGGAAACCTAAGGATGGTTCACAATAGGTGGTGATGGTACAAGAGGAAAAACAATCATGTTAGAATCAATGTTTAAATGATTTGGATTACGTTGTCAATGCGTTTCTATTCGTAAAAAACATTGTATTACCTAAGGCTACTACAAACATTTAATGGCTCACCGATCTGTTTTTGATAGACCCTGATTCTGCCGACCACACCGGAGAAACGGTGGGTGCACTCACGACACTGGGATTCGAGGCAGTGAAAACTTAGAGAATTTTATTGAAATAAAATCGCTGTGTATTACGGCTTCTCTAAGGCTACTAGAAACATTTTACAGCTCGCGAATCTATTTCCAATTAACCCTGATTTCGCCGACCACACCGGAAGAATAGTGGGTGCGCTCACAGCTTTGGGGTTTGGTGAAAATTTACAGTAGGGAATTTCATTGAATGAAAACCACAATGTATTAGGGATTTTCTAAGGCTAATAAAAACATTAGAAGGCTCACCGATCTGTTTCCAATTGACCCTTATTCGGCTGACCACACCGAAAAAACAGTGGTTGCGCACACAGAAGTAGGGTTTGGTGAACAAATACCATAGGGAAATTCATTGCATGAAAACCACAATGTAATAGGGATTTCCTACGGCTACTAGAAACATTTTGGGGCTCATCGATTTGTTCTTGATTGACCCTGATTCCGCCGACCACACCGAAGAAACAGTGGGTGTGCACACAGTAGTGGGGTTTGGTGAAAAAAAACCATAAGGAATTTTGTCAAATTAAAACCCCAGTGTATTAGGGCTTGTCTAAGGCTACTAAAAACATTTTACGGCTTGCCGGTCTGTTTCTGATTGACCCTAATTCCGCCAACCACACCAAAAACGTAGTGGGTGCGCACACAACATTGGGGTTATGTGAAAACATACCATAGGGAATTTCATTGAATGAAATCCATAGTGTATTAGGGCTTGTCTAAGAATACAAGAAGCACTTTACCGCTCCCCGATCTGTTTTCAACTGACCCTAATTCCGCCGACCACACCAAACAAATAGTGGATGCGCACACAACATTGGGATTTGGGGTAGTGAAACTATAGGTAATTTTATTGAATCAAAACCACTGTGTATTAGGGCTTGTTTGAGGCTACCAGAAATGTTTTACGGCTTGCCGATCTGTTTCTGTTTGACCCTGATTGCATCGACCACACTGAAAAAACAGTGGGTGTGCACACATCAATGGAGTTTGGTGAAAGATACCATAGGGAATTTCATTGAATGAAAATTGTAGTTTATTAGGGCTTGTCTAAGGCTACTAGAAACATTTCATGGTCCGTTGATCTACTTGCTACCCAAATTGGGAGGTGTAAAGGATGAGGCCATAGGTTTGGCATGTAAAGAATGAAGATGGAAAACTTCTGCATGCAAAAGACGACTTGAAGTGTGATGCAAATGAGTTTACAAATTATGAGGCGAGTCATCGCACCACTGGTATTTTCACAGTTGTGTGTCATCACCTCATCATCTATGGATTCCATGTCATGGTCGTTGGTGAATCTACAAACAAGTTTTCACCACGCTTTTGACACGGTTCAACAAGGGCAACCGTCTGCAATTCATCTTTTATGACAATGCGCGTAAACTACACACGTATTTCCTAGGTGGATGTCCCCATCTTCTCAAGACAATAACATTCTTATGTGGCCGATTTCATCTTGGCCATATGGAGAATGCAAAGCACACTTGCTCTCTAGCGTTCAACCCAGACATGTATAGCCACCTCTCAGGCATGATTTAATGTCCATCTAGTGTTTCTTTCTTCATTGCCTTTGTTTTATAGTTTTGTAACACTCTCTTCTGAATGGTTTCTTTAATGTAGGAGTGAACACCTCAGCAAATGAATAAGTAAACCAGTTCATCCGGAGGTTAACGCTCCAAACGTTGATCTACAGGATGGACAACATGATGGAGATGACTCGGTTGATCTTAGCTTACTGGAATGAGTTATGGTTAATCACCCCAATTTCACTCACTTAATGATCAATGTATCAAATAGTGTATTTTTGCGTTCAAATAGTTTTCACAAAACATCAACACGTCTGCATGCCAGTAAAGCCCATAGGTACATCCCTTCTATGTAATGAAAACTATAATGGTCTCTTTATAACATTCATTAGTTTTTGCAAACAGTACATGTTCACTAGTTTGTTCACTTCCTAATACACTTGTTCATACATAGTTTCTCGGTTGAGGCAATTGATCATACATGACTAGAATTTGCCAAAGAATAAGGATAAGATCTAAGGATTTATCCCTGATGCTGAGGTAGAAAAATTTTTACAAAGCATGATTAAGTTGTTATGAAAATATTCAATATTCACACATTATTCCTAAACAACGTGTGCTAATAATTTCTGCTTTCAGAAGTACAGACACTTGACTAACTAGAAACGGTTGAAACACAATGAAGTTGTACATAAACACAGCTCACTTCACCCCGTCTTAATCCAACTTCGGTGAGTTTGTATCCCAACTCAATCCAATTCAATTCAACTCAACTCAACTCAACTCAACTCAACTCGACTGTGTTGTGCTATCAAACAAATCATCTCAACTAAGTCTCAAACTAATCATCTCAACTCAAGTAATGTAAATGTTCTCACACTTACCTTGTTAATACAAGGTATGTGTGATAAGGTAATACAAAGTAGGCACCCACAACTGTATCATGTCTAACACATGTGGATTATATACACTTGAAATACAAATACACATTGTGTGCTAACTTTTGTATAATATACAATATGCACTGGTAGTGTACACAAGCATGATTATCTGCAAGATGCTTTCATTCCACAATGGAACAAATAACAACAACAACAACAACTTTTGTCACTACTAAATAGTTTGTACTTCCAAGGACAGAAGCAGCTAACTGGACTACTAGCATTAACTTCTAGAATGACTAGTTTTCTTACTAACAGTGTGTCAACGTAAACTGGATGAGATTAAAATCTTAAGTACACCGGAAGTTTCAGTATCTTGTACAAATAGACTGCCCAACTAAACTATACAAGAAAATCATCGATGTAAACATCACTTCACATCACATCTCAATCCACACTCTACATTCAATTGTCATCCTTTTTCTTCTTCCGCCCTCTTTTGAATGACTTCGAATCAACCAGAGGAAACTTCTGCCGAGTTGTTGCCGCAATTAATGTGGCACTAACCTCCTTCATTGCAATTCACAAGAAAAATTGTTAGTTACTGGTCCGACTTTGATGATACTTGACAGAAATTGGATTTGACCAAAACTATTCCCTACTCTTCGCAAAAACTGTTGGTTTGTTTGCATTGGCTTCATCAGGTTTCACTATCACCATCGCTTCAGCCGTATCTGTGACAATGTCAAAAACTGCCTGCAACATGACAAAGAAAGGTTACAAACATTTCACAAACCGTTTTCAGAATAAACCGAACATCCACTTACTTGCCCCTTGCCCACATGAACTCACCTTGACCTTCACTTTGCTCTCCATCCACTTACATGCCCACTGCCCACTCAGCAACGGATGTGCATCGAAGACCAATTGTCATTTTGAGAACATAACCAAAACTTAGACATGAATGTCCATACACGTTCTTTCAGTAGCTTACCTTTGTTCTTGACCTCCCTGCCCCGAGACAGAAATCGCCTCATATTTTTCGTCCACGCTTTGAAATTCAAAGCCAGTTGGTCAAAAGCGTGGTCGGCATCTTCAACGATGTCATCCATCTCCTTGAAAGGGTCTTCACAGATGTCGAAAATTATATTCATCAGCACATGATCATCCAAAAAATTCTCTTTTCTAGCACATAAAGGATAGTCTTCCACAGAAAGGGGCTCTTTCGGCACGACGTCACACTCAAACATCTGTTTCGTAAAATCTTGCAATACTTGCAAATAGTACCAGAATTATTAATATCTATTCTTGGACTTGAGAACAATAAAAAAAGAAAGTATAAACTTTCTACGTTGTCAAGCTGACGATCAACTTGAGCGTCGACGCCTGAGGCGTTGCCCTGTTCATCCGTCTACGCTTCAGTGCGGAGAGCATCACCCTACCCTATTCAGTGCGGA
Organism: Penium margaritaceum; assembly: GCA_023375785.1. Classification (NCBI taxonomy): domain Eukaryota; kingdom Viridiplantae; phylum Streptophyta; class Zygnematophyceae; order Desmidiales; family Peniaceae; genus Penium; species Penium margaritaceum. The sequence continues at coordinate 106,861 of SZWC01007936.1, forward strand.
GAGCGGTACCAACTCTCCTAGTCACTTGATTTTGTCTTCTACCTCTGAGCAACGGTATGTCTTCCAATTCATCTTTATCGTCGTTGGAATCATCTTCGATGGAATATTCCTACGAAAAAATGAATTTATGTGGTTTAAATCTTTGGTTAATCTCTAGACATGCAGAAAATGAAATCTCACCAAACTTTACCTCATAGTTTCCAAAGTTTGAACCTGCATGTCTAACCTTTTTTCTCCTGAGTATCTTTCTTTGACTCTTTTTGAGCTTCTGCATAAAGTTTAACTTTGAAGCAATGTTAGAAGTAAAAAGGTATAAAAGGTTAATGAACAAAAAGAGACAATGAGCGGCTTACCAGTTGCTTCCACCTTTTGAAGTGGCTGACCACTTTGTCGTTCAGATAAGAATGGTATGTGGGCCTAACAATGCTTTTTCCTTCTTCCACACCGTCTTGAATGAAGAAGTCACAGAGTTTTGCCTCAAGCTTCTTGTATGGATTCAGCATAACCCATGGGAATGTGAAGAAGGCTTTGACGTCAATCGTCACGAATGAAAAGAGGACCTTTTTGCCCTCCTTCACACCATGAATGAGATGCTGTGCTCGGCAGACTTGTTTCAACAGCCATAGAGTGGACGGACTAACCCTCTCGAACTTCAGCATGTTCGTCCACGTTCAAGAACAACAAAATTTCTTCCCGCTTCTCCATCATTTATAACCAATGAAAAACTGTTTTTCTTGGTAATTTTGTACCAAGAGATCTGCTTCAGTAGCCACCTGACTTAAGTGTGCATGTTCCACATTAGTTTACGTTAGAGGAGCATTTTTTCCTACCGTTACTGTTAAAAACGCGAAAGTCAACATTCACTTACTGAGACTGGGGTCCACGAATTCAACGCTCATGTTCAGTTGGGGGCTTTGGGCCGGCTATCCACGCGAATATGGCCCTTACTGGCTACCAGCGCAAGCATTCGGTTGCGAGATCGACAAAACTGACTAACAACCGGGAACATTCTGGTACGTTCCAAGATCTGGAAGACAAAAGGTTGCGATAGCGTTCACTGGCACAACACTCGACCAAAGATATGAGTTCAACTGGGATGCGACAACTTGAGGAGTCACCGCGAATAGGTGCGGTGGAGCAGCCTTGAACTGTTGGCGTGGATTTGAAGTGCTTGGCGGAAGTGACACGACAAACTACAAGTACATGGCGCTATTCGCCGGGAACGACTACTCCAGAAAAGTCAGGAAAAAAGACGACTGCGGTTGAGGGACTTGGCATCCTGCAGAGATACCCCGGTTGGCGTTAGCCTTTTGAGGAGAGAAGGCTGAGGTTACTGACTACTGAAACATTGCTACGCATAAGTTCAAGCATGTCGAAGCATGCTTGGACCGAAAATTGGAGTTTGAAGAATACCGCACACTAAAGAACTTATGCAGACATGGATGCAAATAACCTATGCAGAGTGAGTCCTTGTGCGCGACACCGCTCTGACGGGTGAAACTCGTCTTTACGGAACTACTGTGTTGCAATTTGTCCCAAAAGACATCAGTTACATTCGAAAACAGACTACCCATCGGAGTCGCACCATCGAAGCAACATGATGTTGTCTTAGCGTAGGTGCTACTGTCATGGTGGATTTGCTTTCACAGCAATAACAATGATGACGTGGAAAAGTTCAAGCAACCCGTTTACGTTGCTGATGTTACGGATAGAAAAATGCCGACCTTACGGAAGCGCGTTGTCTATGCGGAAATTGGTCGGCGTAGCGGAACACTTCGTTGCGTAAGAATGCCGTCCTACTGGAACCACGTCGTCTTTGTAAATAGTTCATGAGGTTTGGATATCTTTGACACTCCGCTACGTCAAAGCAGACAATTGATTGGCTAAACCTTACATGCATTGCTTTCGCGCTGACGACACTATGCATGAAAAAGCATTGTCTTTGTGGAGGCACATTGTCCTTGCAGACTTAGGACGTCTTTGTAGAAACTCGCTTTGTGGCAGAACGTCGCTTTACCGGTAGCGTGTCGTCCGCATGAATCTTTTGTGTCATCAAAGCAGCATGATGTTGTCGTAGCGGAGCGTTACCGTCTTGGTGGATGTGCTTCCACAGCGGTGATACCGATGACGCGGCATTGTTAACACATCGTGTTCGTGTTGTCGATGTTACGTATTGGAAAATGACATATTCGCAGAAGCGCGTTGTCTTCGTAGAAAATGGACATCTTTGAAAAATGTGATTGCGTGCGAATGCCTTCCTAATTGAAGCGCATGATCTTTTTGGATCGTTTGTGACGTTTTGATGTCTTTGACACACCGCGACATTGTAGTAGGCAATTGATGCGTTAAACCGTACATGCATTGCCTTCGCATAGAGAAAACTACGTATGAAATAACGTTGTCTTTGCGGAGGCACATCGTCCTTGCAGACTTTGGACCTCTTTGTAGAAACTCGCTGTGTGGGGGAACGCTATGTTACTGGAAGCGTGTCGTTGACGCGAATCGTTTGTGAAGTTGCAACACCTACAACACACCGCGTCGTTGCAATAGAAACTTACGACGCATGACATGGCGGAGGCGATGATGAAAACATGGAATGATGCATGCATTGTCTTCGTGTAGACGGTAATTTATCTGAAAATGGTTCGTCCTTGCGGAGACGCATCATCCTTGCAGATTTAGGACGTCTTAGCGGATACACGCTGGGTGTAACTTTTATGTGACATTGCCACACCTCTAACACACCGCGTTGTCGCAACAAAATGTTTGAACATGGTGCATGCATCGCATCGTCGGCTCAAAACTGGCTTCTTGTTAGCATAAACGGTTTGATGCTTCAGTATGCCATCAGTTCAATTGGTCTTCGACATGCATCGGTGATTAGTCTTCGCCGTGTTGATGCGTCAAAGTAAAAAATGGTGTCTTCATGAAACTTTTTTTTCTTCACGGAAACTCATCGTCGCGGCAGATACAACGGTATTATAATGTTGGTGTCCTCCATGCACCATTTTGTCATGCATATGGATTTAAAAGAAGCGAGCGTCGTCGTGGAATGCACTAGTCTGTGGAAAATGTCTGTCGTGGCAAGCTAACACACCATGGTTGCGGATGCCTATGTACCTAGTTCTAAGCGTCTTGCCGGATATTGTTTGTCGTGGTGAATATGGTGAGGTCGAGCTGGAATGAGGACGTCTCTGCAAAAACTACATGTTGATACATTGCAGTTCTGACAGAAAGTTTGCTGTCCATTCTTCGTCGACGTACATGAAGTTTTCCATCGCAGCGAAAAACCAATTGCATTTTCGGATGAAGATCCAACCCTCTAGCATCACCGAAGTCGCTGAACCTATTGGGTTGAATGTAAAACTTAGAACCCTTCACTTTCAAACTCGAATGTATGACATGATTTCTACTTTCATGATTGGTTATTGCAGCAATTCTTGCATGTCCTCTATAGTACAAACACTTTTTCCGTGCTTTCCCATGTATCCGTCGCAAGTAAGGAAATGATGTTACGTACACCGGCTGGCGACAATGCTCGGGTGTTCCAATTTTGTCTTCTGAAAATTTGAATTGCTTCAAATGCGTTATGATAACAGGTATCATTAATCAAATTGCATTGGATACGTGAAGAATACTCCTAGAGGCTTCTCGGTCACCTCGAGACAAACCTGCCGCTCGCGCCAGTGAATTTGTGTCCACTAGCGGGCATGGCCGGCCTAGGTGGTTTCTGCACGATTGTACTCCTTGCTCATGTATCTCACGGAAGTGATTGTTTTGCTCGAGGCGCCCCGCTTTCCAGTTGTACGAGCGGTGTACGAACAGGGTATACGTCGCCGTGGGTGCTGCCGACGTCACTTTCCTCGCTCCCTCGCCCCCGAGCTCAGTTTCATCGCCCAAATCCACCTCATCTGCAGCGTCGTCTTCACACATAGGAAGACACCAGTGAAGCTTCGGTCTTTCCCCTGCTGCTCGGCGCACTCCAGTGCGCAGTGTCTCACTAAAGCCAAGCTGAGCCGCTACACCGTCCCTGTCGTCACCGGTTGGGGCCGGCACTACAGCGCCAAGATGGCGGAGAAGGTACGAGGAGCTTGTCACGGGCTGCCTTTGACTTGTCCGCTGTGTGAGAGCGCGCCCGTTCTCGCCTGATCGCCGGAACACAGGCGCTTGCGGAGAATCGTCTATCCCGCCTTGTGGCCTTTTTTCTTGCGGTGTTGCGTCTCGCGTTCATGCGGCTTTGTTTCGCACGGGTGTCAACCTTTTTTACTTTGGCTTCTTCTCTGCGTCTGCCTGCCCTCGGCCTTTGGATCCGCAAGCGCAGGCCCTTGTGGGTTGCATCGGTGCGCACGTGCGCGACACTTTGACCTGCAGTTAGTCTCTGACCGAGTCTGCTCCACTCTGTGAGCTACAGGACTCCAGGAGTCGCGGCCATTCGTCGCCGGATGTGCCGCCTCGCCAAAGCAGGCGGGCGTTTGGACTGGGTCCACTTGCGAACAGGCAGTTAGCGAGGAGCCTCAGCACTGCACTGGCGGTCCTTCTGAACAAACATTTGCGACTGCACGTCTGCCAAGTTGGACGCGTTTCTTTTGCATACACGCACTCACACATGACCCCCCTCCCCCC
>SZWC01007937.1:0-14683 GCA_023375785.1 Penium margaritaceum
CCAACACCGTAATTTGAGACAATACAAATCCCCTAATTTGCCTCAACCACTACCTGAACCCAAAACACCATGGTCGTACATCTCCATGGACATTGTAAAGGGTTTTTCTCTCACACCAAAGAGGTTTGATGCGATACTCATAGTGGTCAACCGGTTCTCAAGGATGTCCTGCTTTCTTATGAGGTCTATCAAGGTCCTTGCTATGGGAACATCACTTTGATTCCTCACCAACATAGTCTGACTACAGGGTGCCCCTTCTGCCATCACTAGTGACAGGGAAGGGCGCTTAAATAGAACATTCTGGTGGGAACTCATGACTCACTACGGCAATCGGATCCAGCTATCTACCACCTTCTATCTCCATAATGATATTCAAACTAAATGCATAGATTGGACAATAAAAAAAATACTCCAAAATTTATGCGAGGCATATGGTACTGACCAGGGCGTCACGCTACCAAACGCCAACCTGCGTACGGCACCGTGACATCCGTTGTGACCGTAAAAATTGCAATGGAAGTGGCTCGTGGCAGTCTTATCAACTCCGAGTTTTTTGCAGTTCAAGCAGCAAACTAGTTGTAAACATCCTGCAACAAAACTTTGCGAGCACCTGGGACGAGACTTGCAAAACGTTCACGTTTTGCAATTTGAGAAAGAGACAACGATGAAGGAAGCAGCAAACAAGCATCAGATGGATACCGAGTTCCATGTCTAACTCTGCTTTAAAAACATTGAGAGGAAGGGGTTGTGCCAAACTCATCCCTAAGTGGCTGGTGCCGCTTGCGATCGAGGAGATGCGGACAGGTATCATTGCCAAACGCAAACTACCGGACAATGTAGCTGTCCACACAATGTTTCACATCAGCAGACTGAAACTCTGCTAGGACACCAACAAGCACTTTCAGGGCAGAGATGTTCCGACCCACCTCCTATCACAGCTGACAAGGGCACAAAGTACACCATAGGAGATGTTTTGGGACACCACCATCGTGAAAAATTCACAAAGTATCTAGTCAAATGGCAAGGCTATGACGCCTCGCAGAGCCGCTTGGATCCTATAGCAACCTACAGGATAAAAAAAATTGGATGGGAAGCCTGGCCCAGTGGGCAAAAACCTTCATGATTGAGGGGTTTTGACCCTCAACCTACCCTGTCCAACAGCCCACAAGCTTAGGACTCGTTCAAGCCATGTGGAGAGGCTGGCCCATACTACAGGTGATATCGATGATTGTACTCAGAGTAATTCCAGCATGGATTGACCTATCCCAGTCCCGAGATTATTTGTAAACTATTTTTTCATCCAACTATTCAACCCTGGGACATAAACAGGTTCTGTCTTGTTTGCATGTGTGAAGAAATTTGATGGGATTTCTTTTAAACTACGTGGAAATCATTGGTCAGTCCTCAGCTCATAACTGCGGCAGTCCTCTGACTGCGGGTGGAAGCCGCACGCCAAAACAACGAGGGTGGAGGAGAGGGCTGGTAGGTGGGAGGGGATTCACTGCTCAGTTGATAAGGCCTCTTTTTATGGCGTTCCTCGATAATTTTCACAACACTGACTTCTTCGCAGAGTTTCTTGAAACGACCTCTTACGATGTTGCGTTGCTCGTGTCGCTTGACTCAAACACATCGGACCCCGCATATATCTCAGTATGTTTTCGACTATCAGATGTAAACTCTTGACAATCCAAAGAAAAAAAACTACATATAACTTTCAGTTAATTAAATGTTCAACTTTGTAAAAATTTCCTCAACTCTGCAACTCTTGCATACGGACTATTACATTTAAAGATGATTGTTAGATCATAATTGGGTACTTCGGGGACTCGAGGCTCACGTTTCGAGGAGCCAAAGTCCAAAAAACATGTATGGACTAGATTCTAGTTTGAATCAAGCCCGGACAATATCCCTTGGCATGATTTGAGGCAAAAGGAATGCCGCAATGGAAAATCCATCGCATCACTCCTCCTCCACTAATAAGAATTCTCTAGGGTTATGTTTCCATTATGGAAGTGCCATATGGAACGAGTAGGATTAGGTTGCATGTTTTCAACCATGCCCTATGATTGACGCTTTCCGTTTTGCCATGATGACTCTGAGCCAAAATGCTTGAGGCGGCAAGTCTTTTGCTCTCCTTGGACTACACTTTCCAACGGCCTACATTTTGGTTCCAAATTAAGTCACAAAATGGACCACGTCCGTTACAATGGCATCAGATTCAGTGCTCAGGGTAGAGGAAAAAAAAGAGTGTCAACTGCACTTCGACGTCAGATTTTCAGAAAAAAATGTCTACCCCAAGCCGGGCACGCCAGTCTCTGAGTTCTAGGATGAAGCCATGGATATTCCCAAACGACTCTTAGGTCTGGGTGCTTCATGCTCTATCCTTGAGTGGCTGGACGTGCTGCTTCTTCACCTCGACACTTGGTCTCAGAGTGCAGCAGTGCTGGAGAGGCATCCGACTACTTTACCGATCCAGAGGACTACCTTGCACAAGCCGTCGGTGCATCTCGCACGTCAAGACTTTGCAGACTTCATGACTACGACGTGAAGCGAGCGAGCACATCCGACGACCAGCAATAGGTCTTTGTCAATGACTTCGGCCATAGATGAGCAGAACGTGCCTATGCACGCGAAACCTGAAGTGGCAGTAAACACTGGCGTGGCAGGCTATGTGGCAGCTGGATCAACCCCTATGGCCCAAGGACCAATCCCGTCGCGGATCTAATGGCGGTAAACCAGCCGTCCCTACCAACAATAGGAATGAGAGGAGGCACCAGACGACAAGTGCGGATCAACAAGGAACTGGCGACACGTATCTCCGCGCTCAAGGAAATCAGCAGCCTTCTGCTCCAATAGCTCAGCATTGCAATGGAGGCTCTTTGCGACGCAAGTGCATGAAGGGTGGTGCTAGTCAAAAGAAATACCCAGCTCTCGAGCAAACCTAAGATTTGCCCAGCCCCTCCTGGACCGTTTGATCCTGCAAACTCAAACGGACCAACGGTTTCGGATGTGACTGACGAGTCTGGAGGTGTAATTCAACGCTGCTGGGGTCAACGACGATCAAAAGAAAATTGACCTCGCAACAGCGCTTTGGTGTCGCACGGCACGAAGTTGGTGGTCTGATCCAAAGACCATCCAACGGCAGCAGATGACCGGCGGGGCCTCGTTAACGGCCAACAATGCCCATCTCATGTCGCCGATTGCAGGCGTTCTACCCTTGGAGCACATCAGCCTACAATGGCATGACGCGGTAATGCCAACTGACTAGAATGAATTATCACTTGCGATGCTCGCAAGATTTGGACGAGACTGAACGAGAAGTCTGAATCTCGGTATAGGCTCCAGCGTCTCCGTTAGCAGTCCGGTGTTGCAGAGTACAAGCGGAGATTTTACAAGATCATCACTGGTGTAGATATCACCTCCAAAGAGTTGTGTTTTCACTATAACAACTGCCTCAAACGAGATATCTAGTGAGCGATCGCCATTTTTGGCATCCAAACAACTTGCCACGGATGATCGCAGCAGCAAAAATGACCGACAACACCGACTACAACGCTCAGATGAAGGAATCATACGGCTGGCGACCTCCCAACAACAATAATCCTGGAAATGGAAAAATCTAGTCGGGGGATCCCTCGACTCCGATGGAAGTGAACGCCGTAGACCAGAGAGTTACGTGCACATACTACAATTGGAAAAAAGTCGGGCACATCGCTCGCAACTTCTGAAGCAAGTGACTGGCAAAAATGGGGGGGAAGTCGCACAAAAATGAGACAGAAAACGGCAAAGGGCAGGAGTGAAAGGCGCAACTCTTGTTCTTGAGGAGTGTTTTGCGCTAAACGATCACCCATCAGAACGGCCTATGACACCGCAAGGGATTTCTGAGATCACAAAGTTCAACGAGTGGTAATGCTAAGAGTGCAACCTCGAGGATGCAAAATTCAAAGAACGGTACCGGCACTATTGGATGGAGGAGATTCTCATAGTTTTGTAAGCAATGACATGGTTCGCAAGCTGGGTTTGCAGACCGAACCAATGGTGTTAGGAGGAAAACCGTCAACGGGAGACTGTAAATACGGAGACTTCGACAACCACTATGACTACAAGTCGGAGATCTACGGGATGTAACTGTCCAGAGATCCTGCCTGATGAGTGACCACAAAATCATTCTCGAACGCGATTTCCTACACCGACACAATCCGCAAGTCGACTCGAATAGCGGCGCTGTCTACATAGAAATTGACAACGCCAAGTGACAACTTCTGTGCGTGGGACAGAAGATGACAGTGCAAGCAACAGAGGTGGAAGCAGTAGAGGAAGTTCCAATAGCCAAAATGTGTGGCTCGTACATCTCAAGCCAATGGAGGAAGCGGTAGTGGCAGCAGCTGACTCATCAATCCCATTAACTTCATCAACCCCATCGCCATCAACAAAGTTCACGATGGTCCCCGAAGAGTTCGCACCACTCATCCAAGAGTTTGCGGATGACTTGCCCGACGTACTCCCAAAAAACCTACCACCTCAATGGGACATTGACCATGGCATCGAAGTAAAACCGGGCAGCTAATCCACAGTTTGAGGGGCCTATCGGATGAGCGATCATGAACTGACCAAGCTGAAAAAGTAGCTCAACGAGATGCTCGGTGAGGGGTTCATCCGTCCATACACGCCACCATACGTCGCACCTGTACCATTCCTAAAAAATAAAACTGGATAAATGCAGATGTGTGTGGATGACCGGGCGTTGAACAATGCTAACATCAAGAACCGCCATCCTCTTCCCTGATCCGATGAACTTTTAGACCAATTATGATGGGCTCGAATTCTCACCAAAAATGGCACATGCAACAGTTATCACCAGATTTGCATGGCACATGCCGACATCGAGAAGACGGCATTCCGAAATTGCTACGGGCATTTCAAGTTCACGGTAATGTCATTCGGACTTACACATGCCCCGGCAACGTTCATGGCGGCAATGAACAACATTTTCCGCCCGTACCTTGAAGATTTTGTCATGGTGTATCTCGATGACATCCTGGTGTACATCCGCACCCTGGAGGAACATGATCGACATCTTCGAAAAGTTCCTGACATTTTACAAAGAGGACTTTTTTCGGAAAAATCCCAAAGATCGACTTTGTTCGCCGTTCGATCGAGTTTTGGGTCACATCAACAGCGGCAAGCAGATCACCATGGCTCCAAAAATGGTGACAGAAATCGCTGATTGGCCGACGCCGACCAACGTGCAAGGCGTTCAAGTTTTTCTCGACTTCTACAATTACTACCGGCATTTCATGAGGGATTACGACCGAGTGTCAGTGCCTCTCTCCAACCTCACTCAAGACGAAAATGAGTGTCTGTGGGGAGACAGCAAAGAAGAAGCATTCACCGCTTTGTAGAATGCTGTGACCTCACCGCCAAACCTACAGTTAGCCGATCCAATGGTTGACTATGTCATGGCTATGGACGCGTCCGATCGAGCCATCAGCGTAGTCCTCCTGCAAGACCATGGCAACGGAGAAAAACCGGTTGCATCCATGTCAAGAAAACTGCGTGGACCAGAACTCAACTATGTCGTACACAAGAATGAGATGTTGGCGGTCACACACACATTTAAGACATGGTGGTGCTGTATGGAATGCCACCGATCCATCGTGCCCACCGATCAACATGCGCTGAAATATATGAAGACACAGCCGAACCTCAATCTATGTCAAACCCGATGGATGGAGTTCCCTGAATCTGGGTACGAATATGATATCGAGCACCGGACAGGCAAAACCAACACGATAGACGCTCTCAGCCGCTGACGAGATCTAATGGCTGAGGCAGCAATGCTACAGCTGCAGTGAGATCTCTATCAAGAGCAGTTGTTCACACGAGGCTACGGCCAGCATGGTGGATACAACAAAGCAAATTTTTGGTACAACACACCCTATTGGCGATGACAATTCACTCGCCAAGTGGTCGTTCCCCCGAACAAAGAACTTCGCAACATGCTGCTCAAAGAATGCCATGACAGTGGTCCAAGTGGGCATTTCGGATAAAACAAGATGCTGAAGAAGCTGGCGAAATACTACTGGTGGGACAAGATGTAATCCGACGTGGCCAACTTCTGAGAATCATGCGACACGTGTCAAAGACAAAGATCCCGTCGCACACGGCCACCCTGACTTCTGCAGCCGCTCCCCATTCCGACAGAACCGTGGAATGACATCTCCATGGACTTTTTCACATAACTACAACTCACACCCCATGGATATAACACAATCCTCTTGGTTGTCAACAGGTATTCCAAAATGTCTCACTTTCTTTTGAATACGACCACCATCACCGCGGAGGGACCAACACGGCTGCTTTTAAATAACACCGTGTAGCTACACGGCATACCGAGAAAAAACACGAGCGACACGGTCGGTTAATTCACCAGATGTTTCTGGCGCGAATCGATGACTCGCTACAGCAGTCGGATCTAGCTTCAAACTGTGTTCCCATCCTCAAACCGACAGCCAAACGGAGCGGACCAACCAAACGCTTTAACTACTTCTCCAGACATGATGCAAATCTCACGGGATGGATTGAGCACAAAAACTCCCGACCGCCAAAATCGCATACAATTCAGTGATCTCCACCGCAACGGGTCAAACTCTGTTTGAAGTGGTGTACGGCAAACTTCCCACCATACCAGATGGACTCCACGACCAGAGCAACATTCCTATGGTTGACATCCAACCACGCGACTTCACCATTTAGGATGAAACACGGTAGACACTTGCGAAGACGCAAGCATTGATGAAACGAGCAACGGAACGACATCACAGCAACAATGTTTTTGCCATCGGCGAAAAAGTTCTCAGCACGACCAATGTCAAACTCTGTCGAGCCGACTGTTCAAAGCTCAAACCCAAATGGTTGGGACCATGTGAGATCGAGTGCATGCAAACCCCCGTGGTTGTACGGTGCAAGCTCCCCGGTACTATGCACGTTCATCTTGTGTTTCATGTCAACACACTTAAGCACTACCAGGACCCTGGAGAGAACTTCCCTGACAGGGAAGTCCCTCGCCCTCCTCCTGAACAAGAGGAAGACGGCATAGAGTACGTCATCAAGGACATCCTTGACCATCAACGACGTGGCAAAACTACAGAATATCTTGTCAAGTGGCAGGGCTACAACACCGCGCATAACAGTTGGGGACCCTACGACAACCTCCGAGACGTCGATAACCTAGTCGACGGGTATTATTGCACTCACTGGTGCACATCTCTGGATGCGCCGGGACATCACGGCTAAAAGGGGAGGGGGAGTGTTACATACTAGACGTACACGAATCCCTAAGCTTGTCGAGTTGGTATTTTTGTCATTATACAAACGGCCTAATTCCGCTATACCCACTGTTTGGGCCTCCGAATTTTCTGCTAGCCAGTTCTCGCATATTTAGGACATGGTACTCACTTTACAGAAAACATGCATGATGTACCCACTTTTGTCGAACCGCCCAAGATCATGCATGCCGCACCCATTATTGTAAAAAAAATCATCCTACACTGGTTCCATACGAATTAGTTCGATGACTGTGGGTATCCGACAAATTAATTTAATTGTTTCAGCAAATTAATTCACCATTTATACAACTCACGGATTGACGTGCGACTCAAGTGCCTTTCGAGTGTCTTCAACCGAAGCACAAGTTCCGACAGAACAAATATGTGTAAAAGTGAACTATTGTTCCCTACCTTCTTTCATGCTTTCAACAGGGCGATTGGACTTTAGAACAAACGCTGAAAGGATCACATCTTTCACTTGCAAAAACAGACGTCACATAGTTTCCTTGCCAAACATACAGTGGCGACGCCGAACGTGCCATGATGTTGCGTGTTGCTATCGTTGCCGTGGACCTCGACAACACGTGAACGGATTCTAGTCGACACATGTCTCAATCACGCGATATGTTGCTAGGTGGACGTTGCCTCTTCTTGTCCACATGCCAACGGCGCCAACTGGCGGATATTTCGTGGACAGACCACATGCTGTCACCGTCGGAAGCTCAAACCTGACATGCCACCCCTCGTTGGTGGTCATGACCTAGGTGCATGATAGGATTAATAGTTTTTGTCACCACTCCACACTTCTCCACACCAAATGCATGGTTTGCGACAGTTGTCGTCACGGTAAATCGGCCAACCGCCATGTGATGTGGACGTTCTCTCTCATCGTTAGCAGGGGTCATGGTCGTTGAGTCATTGTTGATGTCTACTCGACATGTACTTGCAATGTTGTCGCTTCGCCGCAACAGGTCTTTGGGATGTCCCTCCTCCTCGCGCTAACAACAGGTGGGTTTTCCAAGTGCAGAAGGTGGGTACAATGCACATTACGACGCATGAGATACATTGTTATACCCACTATTGACCAACATGGCCGCCGATTTTTACGTCACTGGAGGCGACTACCCGGACGATGAGGACGACGATCCTCTCAAGGTCCTCATCTCCCGCTACCACCCTGAGTCATCCTTCCTTTGGACTGACCAGGAGGAACACGAGTAGAACTTTCACGTCAATGTCATGGAGCGCATGACTCCGCGCTCCCCAGACCGTGTTGAAGACCGCACGATGCAACTTGGAGGCAGTCAACGTGTACGACCGTTTCGTGGCTACCGTGCGGGTGGGTTGAACCCACCTTGTATGTAGACATGGCGTCGTCACCGACGGGGTTGGACTCTTGCTTTGTTGAAGTACGCTTTCCACTAGCCAACTCACACAAGTATCTCTTGTGCCTATTTTCCATACACGTGCTTGTGATATTTCTGTCCATGTCCTCTGTGCAGGGTCGTCTGACAAGGAGACGCCGCCCCCCCCCCCCCGCCGACCAAGACTGGAGGAGATGTCAAAGCCGCTCCTGCTCGTACACGCCAACGCAAAGGAAGATGCACGGATTTCCTTGGTGGACGGGCTTTTCGCAACATGGAGGCCTGCCCCCAAGCCGTCCAAGGCTACGCAGTCGATCGTGGCATGCAGGTCTCCTGGGTGCGCAGTGAGCCAACTCCCATCAAAATCTGCTGCGAACTGTGGAAGACTGCGGGCTACCCATGGCTACTAATGGCGCGCTTTCAGCACAAGCACAGCAATGTTGTCGTAATCGAGTTTACGGATGGCCACAATTGACACCCCATCACGAAGAAGGAAGACCAAGCGCGTCGGGCTGTATGGGTGCTGCCACACATTGAGCAGGCCATCAAGAAGAAGCCGTCGACCGACACAAAGGCGTTGCAGCAGTTTGTTGAGGCTCGCACGAGGAAGAAAGTACACTACCCGGTGGTATACCGTACGAAGAAGGCGACCCAGGAGAAGCTAATGGGTGAGAAGACGCTGTCGTGGTCCCTCTTCCCAGCGTACATCGCAAAGATTAGTAACTTTTGCCTCTGGCTCTGCTTCTCCATCATTCAACGCGTCTGTTACAAATATGTCTATTGAACGACCGTCTCCATGGCATGTATGTCGTGTAACTGAAGCGAGTGGACCCCTGGACGTTCGCATGTGCAAAGTAGGACGAGAAGAAGTTATTTGTTGAGCCTTTGTGGCACCCATGACGTGTCGTGAAGGGTGGAACAATGTGCAACGCATCATCACCATGGACGCGACGTTCCTCAAAATGGGTTTAAGCAGGTTCTTCTCATTGCTCAATACTGGGATTCCAATAACCACTCAGTGCCCATGGCGTGGGCGCTGTGCGGACAGGAGGACAAGGACAACTGGACTTGGTTCGTACAGCAGCTGTCGCAAGCGTATCCCACGGCCCGCAACTGTGGCACAGCCGTCATCTCCAACCTTGATGCCGGGCTCCTTGCAGTGTGGCCCGAGAAATGCCCGGTGCTACGCACGCGTACTGTGCAAATCACATCCGCGAGAACGTGAAGTCCAAAGCGGGTCGTGTCGCCGCGGACCCATTCTGGTCACTCACGCATGCTTTCACCGCAAGGGAGTTCAAGTGCACACAGGAGGATTTGGCATCCGCGCAGGGCCTGCAGTACCTTTTCAGTGGTGGAGCAGAACCGGGCATTCCGCTCGCCATGTGGAGCCGTTTCTACATCCTCGTGGCACATTGTGGTCACACAACCAGCAACACGGCAGGGTCTTTGAACGTACAAATGATGGACCTCCGCCACCACTACCCCTTTCACTGCTTTGCCAAGCTGTAAGTGTGGGTGCAGAAGCTATTTACAGAGCGGCGGAAGCTGACCCATGACTGTGAAACGACGCTGACCCCCTTCATTGATGCAAAAGTGAGGAACTACACGTACAAGGTGAGGGAGTACAACATTCTTCCCGCTGATCCGCTGTCTGGGACGGTCTCGGGGCCCAAGAGTCTCTCCGGGTGAGAGGTGGACTGTAACGCCAAGAAGCGCAGCTGTGGCCAGTGGACCGAGTACGGATTCCCATGCCAGCACGCCGTGATTGTGCTGCTTGATGCTGGTGCCAACCCCAAGATGTACGTCGACATCCACCTGACAAAAATTGCGTGGAAGAGAACCTACCATCACCCCATGCCCGGAGTGAACCTTTGCGAGGTGCAGTACGCAGACAATGGATGGGGGCCGCCAGGCAAGAAGCGTGGTGCTGGGAGGCGGAAGTCCAAGCGCAAGGACCGGTACGAGCGTCACAAGAGGGACCGCATCTGCAGCCATTGCGGGCTGTATGGACATGGCCCACAGAAATGCACCAACCCACCTGCTCTCTCGCCAGCTAACGTAGCAGTAGCTCGTGCCAGATATCTTGCCTCGGGACGCGAAGAGTGCGGAGATGGTGGACGAAAACGTGGAGGCGATGCAGTGGCTTCTGCAGCAACAGCAGTAGCAGCAGCACCCACCACTAGTGTTGACGGGGGTGTTGGTGATGCAGCGGATGAGGCTTGTGTGGCTGCAACAGCAGCCACGTCAGGTGAATGTGCAGCTGCAGGTGGTGAGGCAAATGCAGCTGCCTCAGTGGCCATGGTAGGTGAAGCTGGTGAGGTGTATGGTGTGGCAGCAGCAGCAGGAGGCACAGCAGCAGATGGTGCAGGTGAAAGTGAAGGAGCGGGTGTAGCCGTAGACCACACATTCTCATCACAGGTTGACAACCCTGGGAGTCAAGCAGACGCAGCAAGGAACGCAACAGACAACGGTCCATCCTCATCAACCTGGTCAGATGAGGACAATGCCTCATACTACAACACAACTGAGAATGAAGAGTGGAAGTCAACGGGTGGCTCCTCCCACTCTCATGCTTCCGAGGTTGACGAACCAACACAATGCAAACAGAAGTGCAGAGGCCGTTATGTGTGAACGTAGGTAATGCTGAAATCAGTGACATGCATTCATGGCCCATGGTGAATAACAATGCACTTCATCAACCTCAGCTTATTTTTGTTTTCTTTTGGTGTTCTGTGCAGGTGAGGCAGATCCATGTCCTACTGAAGACGGTGGTCNGGAAGTCAACGGGTGGCTCCTCCCACTCTCATGCTTCCGAGGTTGACGAACCAACACAATGCAAACAGAAGTGCAGAGGCCGTTATGTGTGAACGTAGGTAATGCTGAAATCAGTGACATGCATTCATGGCCCATGGTGAATAACAATGCACTTCATCAACCTCAGCTTATTTTTGTTTTCTTTTGGTGTTCTGTGCAGGTGAGGCAGATCCATGTCCTACTGAAGACGGTGGTCAAGCGGCAACCAAGGCTCAAAGTGCACCGGCACAGGGTCAGATCACATGTGGCCCACGACACGGGATGTGCAGTGAAAGATGCAGAAGGCATGTGTTCCAAGATGGCTAGTCTCAACCTAGGGCAGAGAGAGGTGGAGGAGGCCAGATATCAAGTGGCCAATCCATGCATGTGCATGTGTGCGTCCCCCTTTGTGGAAGTCTTCCATGATGCATGCCTAGAGTTCAGTGAAGGTGTAGAGTTCCCTACTTGTGAAGTCATTTGTTTTGTGCACGGCTTACCCGTGTACGTTAAGATGTAGATCAGTACATGTGACGTAACACCTCTGTTCTACTAGGCTTGATGTTGTGAAAGTCTTTTTTAAAGTTATTTGTCTTCTCCACTATCTCTTGTAATTGTTGCACCTGGTGACAAATTACAAGCGAAAAAAAACTTGGTGATTAATAGTACACTCATTTGTTTTGTTCTTCAGCCACAATCAGACAATAAAGAATCCACCATAGTTGGAAGTAGGTTTTGCTAAGAGTGAATAATACATTCCTTTGTTTTCTGCCTCCGTATGTCCCGTGCATTACACTGTCCATTGTCATTTGAAATAGGTACTTTTCAAGAGTGAATGCACTATGCAGAGTACACCAATAGAAGTTACACAATGATGGAGAGTGTAGAGGCAGCTATTTGCCAGATAGAGGGCTTCCATAAGACATACCAGAGACCACCAAGAGACATAGTCAATGGTCAATGGTCAAAAGGTTTATGAAACCGTACATAAATGTACGACATGTCCACTATGGCAAGAATTCAACCCTACACCCTAGAAAACTAGTGGACACACGGACAATGTACTTGTGCATACATATTAAGCATGACCACTCCCTGTCCCAAGGAGACATAATAAGTGGTCAAATACTTCAAGAAACCGTACAAACATGTACCACATGTCCACACTCTGTGAGCTATGAATGAACAAGCAGACATAGTTGACATTTCATGACAAAGCTAAACACTCAATGCAATCTCTGTGCAACATGCGAAGAAGCCAACATTGGGTATGTTGACGAAGAACTCATGGAAACATAACCAAAATTTCCACAAAGGGTACCAAGCCCAAGGCATCCACTGCCCAAGGGTGTTTGGTGGATGCGGATTTGGCATGCGAACACCTAGTATCCAGAACATGGTCTCTGGTTCGCATGGGCAGTTCACCCAAATGGGTTGGACCTCCGTTGCAACGAGCGTTTCCCAGCGAGCCTTGATCGTAGCCCATGCTGCCTTTACTTGCTGGGGAGTGAGATGTGGCCTGCTGGTCCTGGTAGGTTGGCTGCTCCAAGCGCCAGATTCATCCCATGGGTACATCCTCAAAACAGTTGCCCATTTGTAGGTGTGTATGTTGGTACGCATGTCAATGACGTCAATGGGATCGGCATCATCATGTCCATGGACCGATCGACCTGTGTCTTGTACGGTGTACAAGTGTGAATGGAGAT
The DNA here is from genome assembly GCA_023375785.1 of Penium margaritaceum. Lineage (NCBI taxonomy): Eukaryota > Viridiplantae > Streptophyta > Zygnematophyceae > Desmidiales > Peniaceae > Penium > Penium margaritaceum. Next base: position 13,189 of record SZWC01007937.1, read on the forward strand.
GGCTAGTGACCATTGCCAGCTCCGTATTTGTATGTTCTCTACGAGCGGTTACATCCGCATGGAGAGTTAGGCTCAGATGAGATCCATGGCTCCCATACGTCAGGGCACTCCAATGGTCTGAGACTGGGCAATGGCCATTCCAGCGTCAGTGCCATGTCTTCAGGTGTCGCAGACCATGTGGCATTTGGCGGATGGCGGTCATGAATGCTGCTAGTACGTGCCTCTCTACGATCCCATGCTTCTTTGATTGCGACCCATGCACGGTGGGAAACAAAGGGGTCTTTGTTATATCCAATCCTCCACCCTCGACATTCTCCGCCGTTGATGCGCCCCTCGGATGACATGTCATCGGAGCCAAGGAGGCCTTTTCGACCCTAATGACAGGATGTCGCTGCTTGAACAATCACGAATTATACGCAGTTTGATGTTATGTACTGTTCAATACGCCAAACGACACTGCAAACCGCTACAATGTCCCGGTTCCTAAGGTGAATCCATCATAAACGTAATTTTGGGTTACCGTTCGCATCGCTCATGGCTGGCGATAGCTAAGGGACTGTAGGATTGAGCTCTGTCCCTTGTTCGACGCACTACCTTTCGGTTCAACAATGATTTCCACGGTCTACGCAATGAAGATGCTTGGTAATATAATTTGAACCGGATGGATGGTGCTCGCAATAGACGCGTCAGCGACGGAAGATCATTGGACACTGAGGAGTGTCGCGTATGCATTGGACTAATGCTAGTCCACAATGGCAATGACGCCAAGTCAGGGTGGAATCTCGGACATGTGTGGTGTACTGGCATTGTCGACTACCACGCTGTCCTTCCAGGCTACCTTGGGGTCCTGTTTCAATGCTGTTGTCTTACGCTGGCCCGTGTGGAAAGTGGGTATGCGGAGAATTACATCATTCCCCATACAATATTTGGCACGGTGGATGTCCAAAGTACTTGTTTTAAACAGTGGCCCTCAGAAGTATTATGTACATTTCGTGCACGTTATAGTTATTTTTCTACCAAAGTGGCCCGCCTAATCTTTTTGTGTGAAAAGTAGGTACGACGTCCTTTAGTTGCGAGGAGAGTGGGTATGCGGCAAGTGTACCCTGATACGAATAGCCCGTCGCGCTTCGAGACCTCAATTTCACTCCGACGTTCGAGTGCAATCCGCCCAACTGCCCTCGTCCTCTGGCAAACCTTCTCGCACTGACTGACAACTTCAACCATTTCCAAGAATCATCAATAGAAGTGTCTTGGAATTTCGATTGACTTCTCGACACATCGAGACATATCTAGATTTATAAAGATGCATGTCGCATCTCTTTTGTCGATCCTTGCAGCACCCGGACTTCTCCGCGGAGCTTCTCGAATCCGACTACTCACGACGTGACTCCACATGCGTCGCTCGACGATCGACCCAACGACCCCAACTTTACCTCATTGGTAACTGGACACTTGTATGTATGTATGTATGTATGTATGTATGTATGTATGTATG